>JAOTRC010000022.1:19677870-19692037 GCA_027497675.1 Cyprinella lutrensis
TCACACCATTCTTTGTAAACCCTAGAAATGGTTGTGTGTGAAAATCCCAGTAACTGAGCAGATTGTGAAATACTCTGACCGGCCCGTCTGGCACCAACTAAATTGCTTAAATCACCTTTCTTTCCCATTCTGACATTCAGTTTGGAGTTCATGAGATTGTCTTGACCAGGACCACACACCTAAATGCATTGAAGCAACTGCCATTAGATAATTGCATAAATGAGAAATTGAACAGGTGCTCCTAATAATCCTTTAGGTTAGTGTATGTGGGCACTTGCCAGCTTCATCACATTCAGTCACTGCACTGATGGTATCAGCGTCAGACAGCATGCCTATGGACCTCCAACGGTCCTCTAACTAGCTGATGCACTCAAAACTGGCAAGCTCTAATCTGATTGGCTGACTTTTCTGTATTTCCTGGAGTAAAGACAAACAGGTGTTTTTTTTTTGTTGTTTTTTTTTTCCTCTCCCCCACCTGGAAACAATGAACAATGTCATGTTTACAAGGTACCAAGTTGACACAACAAGTGTTTGATGAAGTTATCACTGGATCTGCCAAATTTGGTCAGATCCCAGTAGATCTTTAAAATATTCTTAGTTAACTTGATGAGTAGACTGGTATTAATCTGCTCTGTTTTCTGGCACAAAACTCTGGAATGAACGTATTCCTTCTAAAATGACTACAAATTCTCCTTTGATTATTCTGTAACACTGTATTTTTAAATGATTAACTGAACATATTAAATACATATTAGCCATTATCTATGCCTTTGTAGCTGTAACTCCAGGGCATTCGCATTCTAAATTATATCGACGATTGGTTGATTTTTGGCTCAATCGGAGCATCAGGCGATTCAGCATCGAGATGTCGTTCTCGCCCATATCAGAAGGTTGGCGTTGAGACTCAACGCCAAGAAGAGTGTGCTTTTGCCAGCTCAGCGTACGACTTTTCTAGGTGTGAGGGTAAATTTTTACCACTGATGAAATTGGCAGTGTCAGAAGATTTGACTCACAGTCCTGCAGTGTGACTTCTCCTACAACAACCGTTGAATTGTCTTCGTCTTTCAAGACAAGCCATGACCAAAATTAACGTTAGAGATTTCTTTGTAGCCACCATCTAAATCTTGCGTATAATGCAGGTTTATCATTTGTTTATTGGAATTGTTTCACCAAAAATGTATGTGGTTAAAGGTTAAGCCTCAAATGGCTTTGATGGTTGGGTTGAGGAATTACAGGAGATGGTTCTTTTGATATTCTGAAAACTCAAATGTACACTTGAATTCTCATGTATAAAAAATGTTCATGTTCCATAGCTTTCCTGACCGCACCATCTTCCTCCTGCATACAATATTTAGAGACTTGCAATAATATTTGTAATGCTCAACATATGCATAAAAATATTTTAGGGATAGTTATGCATCACTGAACGTGTCATTGATTGATGATGTAAGACAAGTTTTCTTGCGTGCATCCGTTTTTTACACGTCTTGGCTATCGTACAAGTCTAACATTAATGGCATTAACATAAAAGACATTTTGAGATAAAAAGGCAGATGCAAGTCAATGTTCTCTAAAGTTGTATGTTTTCAAACATTGTTCAAAATAACTTATTTTGAGTTCCACAGAAGATTTTTTTTTGGTTTTTATTATTATAATTTTTTTCTGGTTTTGACAAACACCTGCAAAAAAGTGAATATTAATTAGAAATAATTTCCTGAATATTCAGTATCAGCTAAAGCCCAGATAATGATATATGTGTGCTTTGAGCTATATCATGTAGAGACCACAACATTTAAAGACCCTCACTCAATAAAATTAAATGACCTGACAAGTATAATATAATTTTCCTACTTCGGATTGATTCACACCATTCGGTAACTGTTGGCACAGAGTGTGATCGCTCTAAAACTACTGTGGATATGCCAGCGGATAATGATGCCACCGCAGAAAGAACCACAGAGAAGCACAGCATGGCCCAGGGCTATATAGGAGCAAAAGCACTGAGATGTAAACAGCTTGGAAGTGGCCTGGCCCGGGGACATGTGGTGGCCTGCTCAGGGTGATGCTTCCCCCATATTCCTCAGTGACTTCATGAATATACATGAAACCCCAGTCATGCAGGGGAGGGAAGTTCATGCATGGACACCTATCTAACAGAGAAGATTCTGCTCTCCCAAAACTCTGCCATAGTACAGCTGACAATACAGTACATCAGTGTTTATCCACCGCCCACCCAAAGCCCAGTTCATAAGGAGGTTTGGTATTGATTTTCTTTCACGACATCCATGTATGCAGTAAGTACAAAGAGCAGTTTCCCTTTATTTTTTCATTAGGCCCAATGCCCCGGTGTAGTGTTTCAAGCATGCAGTTGACATTTCTCCAGACACAAATACGATTTTTATGGCTGTTCTGTTTGCGATCCCCAAACATCTCCCATGGCTGGAAAAGCAATGAAGCATCCTTGATTTCCCAAATGCGATGGAAGAAATGTCATAATATTTAGATTAATGTACGGCAGAATTGCATCAAGCTAAATATTATCTCCGACTGGGTCAATGCGATGACAACTCTTTGTATGGTTTGTCAGGGATCCTTATAAAGTTTTGTACTAAAATAAAGAATTTCGCTCATTTTCACTATTTTTTTTTTTTAAATATGCTGATCTCAAAATCTGCATAACAAGTTTCAACAAGTTTACACTGCCCAAGGGTGTCACTGACCCATAACCACAAGTCTTGGACTTTGCGGTGCAGTACATTGCAAGGACAGGCTAATCTGTACTGATTTGGGACTCTGCCAGTGGAAGGCTCCTCTAATCCCTCATTCTTTTTTATCAGAGGAGGAGAGGCAAATTTCACTTCTGCACAAGAAGGGGAAAGGAGCTATTTCATGCCTCACTGACTCTACTGTTTTTGTGTGTGTGTGTGAGTGTTTTTAGAATGGTTGTCTTCTCTTTTTTAGGCCTTATTTTATATGCTGCATCACAGCATTCTGTGAAAAACGTGCTTCTTGTGTGTGTGTGTGTGCTTTTTTTTTTTTTTCTAGGGGTGCAGATACTGGAAAGACACCTTTGCCAATTAGCATATTAGCCCTTAGTTGTACTGTGTTAACACCGTTGCTCTTTCATAGAAAACAAGAAGGTCTTTAAACATATTAATGCAGCATTCATCCTGTTATATGCATTTCGAAGTAAAGACATTCATTACAAAATTCCATTACATTGTTTTCAGTTGGCCTCCCTTTTGTAGCAAAACAGTGTGGGCTGCCTCTGCCGCTCAGCAGTAGTAAAACAGATTAAATACTGTACGTACCCATTCGGATGGTGCGCTTGATGTTTCTACTTTAAGTTTTTTTTTTTTTTTAACAGCTGTCCAGGACAAAGTAGCAAGAGGAAGAGACACTGTGGTAGCCTATCAGGCTTTCAGCACTCCACAAGTCAATAGTAATGTCTTTATTAATCTCTGCCTTTAAGGCAGCTCTAAGAGGAAACACTGAGAAACAAGAGAAATATTCCAGTCCTGGATAAAGATAAAGGGATTGCCTTTATCAAAACACGAATCAGCTGTTTTACGCGACGGAAGCCATAGAGTACCTCCCCAGGGCCAAATGGGGAAACAGATCATATACTGTTAGCAGCGTTCGGGATTGAGATAAGAAGACTATTGTTCCATCAACATACACATGCATTCTGAGAACACAAACACTGATATTCATTGGTAATGTAATTAAAACATTTGATAACACAATGCAGTATGTCACAATCCTACTGAGTGAAAGGAAGTGCATGACTAGTAACAGATATCCTGTGGGTTGAATCGCTCATATTTCCCTGATCATGTTTCAGTCATTGAGAATATAAAGGAATAAGGACAATTCAGTCTACCGAATAGCCCACAAGTGCTGTATTAATACTCATACAGGTCAGTTTATTAGACGAATGAAACTTTTGAGGTAACGCATGTTGTTTCACTTGGTCTACACTACACGATAACACTAAACTGCATTTGAGTGTGTTGAAAGTAATAATGTTATTCTATGTGTTAGTTTGTCTGTATGAGACTAGCAGTAAGCTAGATCAACAATAGAATGAATCCATGAAAGTGGAAAGATGAAAACCTCTATTTTCTGTTTCAAATTTTCACATAAAATTTGTAGGTTATAATAAAAATACAAATTAAATCCAGGTTTTGATTTTCAAAGATTTATTATAAAGATTTCCCCCAAAATGCAATAAATCCATTATTATTTATTTTATTTTATTTTATTTTTTTTTTCAAAATGCAATTAACCAAAATAAATTCAAAATAAAATTAATTTTATATACATTGAATTTGTTGTCTTGTGCATACTATAAATCGATTGATTTAATATAAAATCTGAGCAAAACTGTTCCAAATAGAACTGTAAAGAAGATTTAAAACTGATTTGCACATGACACTTCTTTCATATTTCAGACATCTTTGTTGTATTGATTGTCTTGTACTATAAATCCATTGGATTAATAAAACAATATTTGGTAACACTTCACGGTAAGGATACATGAATTCATGTATAAATTAATGCATGGATTATGCAGACATTCATGCATTATATCTCATGAATCATCAGGAACTAACACAAGTTCAACATTTTTTTCATTCATGACTT
This sequence comes from Cyprinella lutrensis, assembly GCA_027497675.1. Taxonomy (NCBI): domain Eukaryota; kingdom Metazoa; phylum Chordata; class Actinopteri; order Cypriniformes; family Leuciscidae; genus Cyprinella; species Cyprinella lutrensis. The sequence continues at coordinate 19,682,518 of JAOTRC010000022.1, forward strand.
CATTCATTCATGGATGGACAACACCTTCATTAAAATATTAACTAAGATGAGCACATTATGATTTATTACGCATGATCTATACTTCTGCATATAGCTGTTGTCTTGGGATGTCGCCGCTGAACTTTTTTGACGGCGGTCAGCTGTAAAAGGGCTTGGTCCTGCGCGGTTTTCGTTGACTCTGAATAAAACAATTGAAAGTTTTTCAAAAGATCCCCAGGGGTCAATGTGTCAGCGTGACAGAAGTTTGATTCTGTCGCGTGAGAACAAGCAACAGCCGGCATTTTTCCTCCTCCTGAGCGCCTCATCTTCTAAATCTCCTCATGCATATTATTCGATTTCGATGCCTTAGGCCTACATTTCTTACCCACTGCAGAAACCACCACAGGTTCATCAATGCCGTCAAAATATTATTTTTTTTTGTTTGTTTGTTGATTGAAAAATAAAAAATAGATAAGAAAACTTAGGAAGCCGTGTGTATTTAAAGCGCTTGCCGTTTACATTGCGTGGAATGGTGCGTTGTGATTGGTTGAGCGACTGTATCGCATTTTCCAGAGAAGGGAGACTGGCGTTTGTCGCGGTTTGGAAATAAAAGGAGAAAACCTTAGACAAAAACACGGCAGATACCGCATTTTATGTAAAATTAAACATTGACTTTTCAATAAAGACCAGATACTATAGAGATTTTTGGAGTACCTCATTTTTTTTAATGCCGTTTATCGCGTTTAGGAACCAAACTTTTCGTATACTGATCATATTTTAACATTTCATCATGTTGAGATATATAACATTGATTAGTTTTATGTACATTTGCTCACCTGTCTAATAAAGTAGCCTAGGCCTACACGCAAAAGCGGCGTCTCTGTCAAGTCAAAGTTTTTCACGGACGTGGAGCCTCAATGTCTCAAAAATGCCACGTTGATGCCTTTTGTCCCAAAGTCTGCTTGCCATGGTCCAGAATGTCTGAACGAAACAACAACATCGTGAGCGTGCCACTAGACGTAGCACAGTGGTCCATGTTTATCGCCATGGTTACTATGGCAGTACCAGCGGAAACCAGGGAAAACTCGGACATTATGTCATTGACAAACGACAAGTGAACATGCACGAGAAATTATTTAAAATTGGAATTTCTCTGAAATTAAACATATTCTGGAACTTTTTGGATATTGTAACATCATCAGCCGAATGGGTGCTTTTCCCAAAAGCATCCTTAGCCAACTTTGGTCACAAGTTCCGTCGTTATCAGCATAGTTCAACGAGTCGATGTTTCCCAAAACCATCGTTAACGAATTCGCAAAAAGCATTGCAAAGTTGTGTGGTTGGTTGGAACGACAGCTCTCGAGCTGTGATTAGAAGCATAGTTTCTAAATTGCATGACATGCATACTTAATAAATCCTAATCCTTTAGCAAAATAAGCAAGCTGATAAAGTACAACCTGTGTCTTTTATTTAAAATACATATAATGTCATTTATATCTTTGAGTTTGTCAAGAGATTTTAAGCACGATTTTTGAAGACAGTGCATGTGTGAACGTGCTCTACGATGTAAGAACGAGCCTATGATTGAATCTGGAAATAAAGCGAAATAACTGAGAAAAAATAGAAATAGTCCTCAGATGCCATGACTTTAATTTATATAAAAAACATCTAACATTAATTTGGTCTAGAAGAGTTTAATTAAAATAAGTTATTATTCCACCATGTGCTTGACATCATAAATCAATGTGGTAATGAACACTTTGCGACAATATAGTTTCGGGAAACAGACCTGACTAGCTAGTTGAATTCTTCAATGATGCATCATACTATGTTAGTGAAGCATCAAGTTGTGTTGTTGTAAGGGAAACCTATTTTTTTTAAGTGGTGCAATTCAACAGGCTTTTTTTTGTTTAAAAAAATATTTGCTATTATGTTACTTCCAAAGAAGTTGCAGTACATCATATTCCTCACTGGAGTAAATACATAAGGACTTCACATGTGTTGCTCCAGGGAGACGTGGGGATACACCTTCACTTACCTGTAGGTCTGAATCAAGCCGTGCACATGGCCTCACAGTGGACGTGTTTCATGCTGCTTCTGACTACTCCAGATACCTGTAGTTGTAGCACAGGCACGCTTGCTGGTCAGATGCTTACCAAGCTGTCAATGTGCTGTGGAACATGCTTTACAAACAATTACCACACCATCTGCACTGTCAGTGAGTTGTTTAGCATTAGCGTCTCAGTTTCTCTCGCACTCTCTTTTGTGTGTCTTTCGCTTTTGTGCTTCTTATTTTCCCTCTTTCTTTTCAATTCATCCAAGCCATGGGTTAATGAAGAGGAGGTTGGGAGAGCAGCTTGGATTGTTTGTTTGTCTGACTTTCTTTCGTTTTGATCTTGTTAAGGCCTGAAGCTGTGATGTTTTTTCATCGTGGAAGTCTCACAGCATGAGCGAGCGTTTGTGCACATCTGAACAACAAAACACACTTTTATGAGTTTATTCCAGAGAAGCTCTTATACCATGGCCAGAGGTATGATTGAAACATTGGTAGGGTGAGAATAACATATTTGTTCTCAAAGAAAACAAGTTCAGTGCGTGGACACAGTGGCACGGTAAATGGAAACAGTTGATTTATTGGTTCATTGCAAGTTATTTTTGTTTATTGAAGATGATTGTTTTCTCTTTTTCTTCCCAGGTACATCGGTAACGAGAGTAACTGCAACCGATGCAGATGATCCTGTTTATGGAAACAGTGCCAAACTGGTATACAGCATTCTGGAAGGCCAACCTTATTTCTCCATCGACCAATCTACTGGTAAGTTAGCTAAATTAAATCAAAAAAGTCAGTACACAATGACTAGATTGTCATGAATGAATAAAATATTCAACATCTTGATTATTATACCTACATTGTATGAATAACTTGGAAATAGGTGTAAGATGAAGCAGAACCTGATTTCAAGTACAACTGAGGTACAACATGTTCCCCGATCAACATTCCAATCAACCAATCAGATTTGAAGGACCAGTTTACGGTTTTTGCTTCCAACCAGGGTTAGGTGCTTCTACATCAGTGTTTTCACCTATCATTTCCATCTGATTTTAGGGACAACTTATGGGTACGGTTAGGTTTAGAGATAGGAATATGGTTTTCGGACAGGAATGTTCGGGGCGGCAGTGGCTCAGTGGTTCATTTAGGTTTTCCACAAACCAGAAGGTTGGTGGTTCAATCCCTGGTTCCACCTGACCAAGTGTTGAGGTGTTCTTGAGCAAGACACCCAACCCCAGCTGCTCCCGATGAGCTGGATGGCACCTTGTATAGCTGACACCGCCGTCAGCGTATAAATCGGTAAATGTGAGGCAAAATGTAAAGCGCTTTGGTGGCCATTGAGTCTGTAAAAGTGCTACATAAATGCAGACCATTTAATATGTTGACCCAGGAACACGTCTAACTCGTGCGTAAAATGAAGGTCCCTTCGTTTACCAAGATGAGTTTTAGGTGTTAGATCATGTATTATTATCATAATAATTGTTATTATGATCATCATTATGTGAGACATGAAAGAAATATTAGAGAAATACCAAATAAACAAGATCATTTTACCTGAAGGACACATGCAGATGCTGATTTTGTTCTGTAATAGCGCACAAAGCAATTTGCAGCTTCTGATTTAAATGACAGGGCTATCTTTGAATTCCATCTGCATTCTGCTTCCTTTTCAACCTTGACTTTGTTTTTTTCCCTAATTGCATTTTCAGCTGACTTGTTAACTCTGTGTCTGTAAGCAACATGATTAAATAATGGTGAAATTACATTAATAAGCAATGAGATGGAAATGAACAGCTCGTAATTTGGAAAAACAACAGACAATAAACAAGTCCTGTATCTGTTCAAATTGTATGTGCATAATAAATGAACAGACTTTAAATATCACATTTTGGTTCATAACCCCATGCATTTCAATCACTCCCTGTCAGCTTTGTCTAAGAATGCAAATGGTCGAGAGAAGGTGCAAAAGCCCAAATTGATGCGCCTTGTGCATGGTTTGTGTGATTACTGAACACATGCAGATGGCTTATTCAAGTGAGCCAGATGTTTTAATGAATGTTAATGAAAAATAGGAGGTAAAGGGAAAACAACCATTAGAAACCATTTGACACTTCCAACACCTCGTAGGAAATGAGACACACTAGATAAATAAGTAAACATTATGCACCAATTCATTACTTAGTTAATGGCTTGCAACAAGAAAAAAAAATGTAAATAAATGAAAGGAAAATAAATCTTCAAATACCTATGGAAATTAATGATTGTGTTGCCTCGCTTCTGTGATCATCAGGAATTCATTTGAATAGATAATGATAAATCAGGATGACAATTGAATGAGTTTTGCAGTGTGCGTTTGTGTGCGTAAGAGCATCAGATTCAGTGTTGCACCACACGTGGCGCACACACAGCACTCAGGGCGGTCTGCATTTCCATATTCATATCGACAGTCAGAGCACTTCACTTCTAAAAATGCACATGCTTAGTTCACTGAAATTATTGTGGTCTGTTGGTCTCCATGACAGAACAATAAACAAAGACATGTAAGTGCAGCATGAAAAGTCTAGAAGAAAATGCATGGGCTCTGTGAATTATTCATGTGTAATGGAACTGGAGCTGGCCCTACTTATCCCACTTACCTTTCTTCCCATAAAATGCTTTTGTTTCCTTGGTTCTTTACTGTTATTTGCAATCCCTTTCTCTACACAATATTAAATGTCTGTTAGATTCTCAGACATCTAGGAATTGCATATAGCATTTTTTTTTTGAAGATATGTTGTCACTTCCCCAAGTGACTTCATCAGAGTCATAGTGATTCCACTGGATTTAAGCTCATAACACACCATAACATCATACGACTCGCAAATTGCTGTGGGAATCTCCTCCACAATGGTAAAAACTGTGATCAAAGTGTGAATTGGGGTGAAACATCTGAAAAGAGGATAGTGTTAAATTTTAAAAATCTCAATATGCAACCTATGAAGCCGTGCGAATAAATGACACATCACCTACAATAAATGGGGGAGGGGGGATGTCTAGAAAATGTCAGAATTATTAACATGATAAACTTAGACAACATTTTATTCAATACAGAGGGCTTTCATTTTATTTTCATTTTATACAGAGGGCTTTTGTTTGAGTAGATTACCTGTTTGCGTATTGGGGATTTATTTTTTATTTTTTTCAGTCTGAGTCAATGATAGTGCATACAATATTAAAGATTATAAGAGACAGACAGCATAATTCACATTCAGTCAGAATATAAATGACTCCAGGTGCTGGGACAAGTCCTCGGCAAACAAACAAGCTAATTTGCAATGCCAAATGAAAGCAGCACAGGCAATGCATGCCACACACTATGCTGGTCTGGGTGTCAAGGACAGGGAAAGAGCTAACAGATTTGGCAGGCGGCACATCTAAGAATCTACAATGGCTTCTTCATCTAGATCCTGTTCAGTATAAAGATGTCGCATATTTTTTTTTGTGTGTGTGTGTGTGTGTGTGTGTGCTCTTTTTTAATATCAATTAATTGTATATGTCAATTAATATATTTATTGTGATTGTTATAGCAATCATTAGGGTGGCTCTGGCAGGGATGGATCGTGAGATGAGGGAAGAGTATCTCGTTGTCATTCAAGCAAAAGATATGGGAGGTCACATGGGTGGGTTGTCAGGAACCACCACTGTGACAGTCACTCTAACCGATATCAACGATAACCCACCAAAGTTCGCAAAGGGTAAGAGGGACCATCTTTTTTAAACTACATCTAAACTACCGTTGCAAAATTTTGCAGTCAATAAGTTTTTTTTAAGAATCACTATCACTATTTTTTTTTTAACCAGGCTGCTTTAGATTAATCAAAACTGACAGTAAATACTTTTGCATGTTACTAAAAATTGCTGTTCTTTGAAACTGCATTCATCAAAGAAAAAATAATAACCAGCACAATTGTTTTCAACATTGATGTTATAAGAAATGTTTATTGAGCACCAAAAGCACCACATGATTAATGAATTCTGAAGTATGTGTACCAATAAGGCTGGTGGAAATTCAGCTTTGCCTATGCGAGAATAATTACATTTTAAAATGTATAAAAATTAGTGCTGTCAAATTGAATGATCCAGATCTAACAGAAAAGTTTGTGTAGGTGTATACCGTATATATACACACGCTTTAATGTTTTACAGTACTAAGTAAAATAGAAAAAAAAATGTATATTGTTATATTGAGAAACATTACTGTTTTTACTATATTTTTATCAAAATAAATGCAGTCATGGTGAGTGCAAGAAACTTGTCAACACGTTTCAAAACCTTATCGACCTCAAACTATTGAATGGTAGAATCTACTGTATACTATATACATGTATAAAAGACATGTTTAGTACCTTTTGCCTAGCATTTTAGATGTTGTATTGTTTCTCTGAGTGTTATTTGTCAACTGATAGACCAGATCTTCTACTTTCTTGTGCCTTATCTCTAAAGGTTCTTATGAGTTCAATATACCTGAGGATCTTGGCATTGGGAAGCCTGGAGGAAGAGTAAAAGCGAATGACAGAGACATTGGGGAAAATGCTAAATCAACTTACACCATCATAGGTGGAGACGAGAGGGATGTCTTTGAGATTGTCACTGATGCTCAGACTCAGGAGGGAATCCTCAGACTCAAGAAGGTAAGACCAGAGAAGTAGGCTTATTGTGCCATAGGGACTCTCTTACAGTTGTAAACTGTCTGTTACACAATTGTCACTAAGCTGCATATTGTGAAAAATATGAAAAGTGGCTCATTACTGATGACAAATGACTGCTAATATTGCAGAGACAGAACCTCTCAGTGTGTTTCGCAGAGTCGGAAACCTATTTGACACAACATGTCATTTTAAATGTAATTTTAAACACTGTGCCATACCCTCCAAAAAGAAATAATTAATCATGCAAATTAATTAATTATGCAAATTACTGCCTCAATGTTTAATGTTTTACGTTTTGTAAGGTTTGCTACATTATTTTTACTGACTGGTGTTGTGTTTGTTGTTCCGTATGAGTTATGTGTCATGTGGTGATAAGTTGAGTCTTTTTCTTGTGATATGGTTGTTAGTCACCGTCATTGTGGTTTGTGTGTGGAAGGGAAAGTATTGTGCATGTCTGGTTGTTAGAAGCAATAACTTCTTATTAATGGCAAGTATTGTTCTGAAACCAAAAAGCAACAAATACAACAGAACAAACTCTGTGCCCTATCATTAAATCAAATATTGAAGAAATAGTTTAACTTCTCATTCATCTCAAATCTTAATAATACAGACCGAGTGACTGCTGAAGACTACTGCAAGAGTTACAGTGGCATACAGGTGCGAAACACTTCAATATTTCCATAATGCACACCTAATACATACAGTATATGTAATTAATTCCTAAAGCGTTCAACCCCTGCTGAATTGTATAATCACTTTTCCTGTAATAACTAGATTTTCCTAATTTTACACAGCTGAAAATCCAGACTTAAAGTCCCTGTACACCTGAAATTGGTAGTAAAACTGCAGTCCAGGTATTCTGAGGTTTGAGAACTACTGTAACTCTGAACCCCTCGACTTTCTATCCTCAATTCTCAGCCCTTGTGTAACAGTGTATATTTGCATATGGAATGGCCATTGTATGCAAATGAGAAACACTTCACAGTGGATAAGAGGACAATGAAGTCATTTTATCCGACAGGAACATCTACAGTGCAACTGTGCAGCAACAATGCAGCACAAACAATGTGCCAAAAATATGGGAAAATGTACACAATAATTGGTGTCACTACGTATTTGAAGCTGTGCATATTATGCATATGTAAACAACATGATGACTATATCTTGTGGGATTAGTCTGGAGGACTTGGACTTTGTCTCTGTTAATACAAATCATAATTCCAGAGTTAAATGAATTGTGTGCTTTAAATAATCTGCATTATTATTATACACTATCCTCAACTAGTTCTCCCTAATAATTTTGTGTGCAATCAGATTGTCTTTTATTTTGTACAACACATTGAGAAACAAAATTTAAAGCCAATATTTAAAGGTATCAAATCATGACAAAGTTGCATGTTACATACGTATTATCGTAATAACAGTAAGTTATGCATTAGTAACTAACACTAAACCTTACTCAATAAATACATTTGTTACTTTTTACTTATTTGTTACAATGTATTTACATTGTAGTAACATCACCTTAAAACAAAGTATAGTAATGATAATAATAATGAAATTATATGGACATAGTAATGGCCTATTTAATATTAGAATCATGAAACAAAAGAAAGAAAAAGATCTGCAGACAAAGCGAGGAATAAAAAAAAAGTCATTCGGTATATCCCAAGTCTCTCACAGCTGAATGTGTAATGGCATGCCTGTTTTTCCTCGTCTTCTCATCCCATAGCACTTGGCCTGGAATCTGTTGTCTGCATTACTAATAGCATGATGGATGGCATTGCATGAGAAAAACAGGCAATCAACAGCCCACTCCCTGCTAACCTCTATACCTCCAGACGGTGCTGGAGTTCAGGAGAGCAGAACAAGCTTGTAAAGCACACAACCCTTATTTTTCCTCACTTTTTTGCACCTGCCACTGTGCGCAGACACACATTTTCCCCAGGTGCTGGGGCTGAGCCAGTGTGCGCCGAATATCTTCTGCAGTGGGTCGGTCGATGCAGCCCTCACCAACAATTCAAATTTGGTTTTACTTCTGCTAAATATTGAATGGGCATAAGCCTTTGTAGCAAGGTTAAACATATTGATCTGAGTGAGATGCCACAGGCTCAGACGATCAAGATACTGCTTTGTTGTGAAGGGATGCACGCTTTCATCTCCTCTCTGCCCCCCTAGGCTTTTGTGGTGGTGGTGGACAGGAATGCTGTACTTCACCCGCTGCTGATCTTTGATGCTTCTAAATGCCCCTGTAAACACACACTCTTAAACGATGGAGGTTTTTTTTTCTTCTTCTTCTTTTTAGAGATTTGGGTGCTCTAAAATAGGCATGTATGTATGTGGTACGAGTCAATTGCAAAAGGCAGTTCAGTATGTGTTCAATGGACACATGAAAGCCTGAATTGCATCATCTGCAAATGATGGAGGTCAAGTGACAGCCATATTCAGAATTCAGACCTTTCTGAACAATGAGTGCCAAAATGGAGACCCAGAGGGATGCAAAAGTGCCAATTTCACTGCAGAGAATCAAATGGCATGCATGACTATCAAAAGAATGAGGTGTTGGCATGATATTTTTAGATGGAACAGATTTGCAGTGTCTGAGATGAGGGGAGCTTGTTTCAGTCTTGCCAATATGCAAAGCTGTGCTTGAATCGCGTCCTTAAAAAAAAAACTTCAACTAGAATTAAATGGTAACATTTCTTGCATGTTGCTTGGTGAAATAGCAGTTCTTTCTTTCTTTCTTTCTTTCTTTCTTTCTTTCTTTCTTTCTTTCTTTCTTTCTTTCTTTCTTTCTTTCTTT
>JAOTRC010000022.1:19726987-19737156 GCA_027497675.1 Cyprinella lutrensis
AGCTCTGTTTTCAGCATGCCGTTTCAGTGCATAATGCTTTTAAATAATAAACCCCGCCCCTCTGTTCTGTGGCGTTTAGACACAGCGCACATGGAGTGTTGCCTTGACAACAGTTGAGGGATATTTTGGAAAAAAAATAATGGCTGCAGGAGACATCTGTGCAATCGTATCAGTTTGAATCAAGATGACAGCCGCAAAGAAGTTCGAAAAATTATGGCTCGAACAGGTAGTTTCTAAATAGTTGGTTAACAAAATGTCACTTTGATCTATCTTTGTATGCATTGGCAGCGTAGAGTGAGATACGAATGCTTTGTTTACTGATATGTTAGATCATTGACAGATTGACAACTAATGGTCATAAAAAAAACGATTTTTTTTTCCCACGATTTGCAAAGATTAATATAAAGGTTAATAAAACTTTACTTCAAAATATTCGAAATATGAACACATTGAACGTTGAATGCCTTCAATGCAATTATGAACGCATTGATGTTAATTTTTGGGAATATTCCTATCGTAAACAAAACTCAGCCACTGCGTCTTCGGCGATTCAAATTTAGGAACATCAAAGTGATTTATGTTCTTGTTGTTGCACCACCCAAAAACAGGACAACAAAAACAGAACAACACAATCGCTTAGACGCCATTATTGCATCAACAATGAAGGACTATGATGACAGCTCGCTCAGGGCGGGTCTGTTGAAACACTGCTGTCAATCAACAACCGTGGGAGGGGCGTCATGCGCCGTGGTATATCACGCGGTGAAATGGCTCGATTTGAGACGGGAATACATATAAGGAGATTAAAACAAAAACACTGGATGGATTTTTATCATTAAATGATGGTTGCGTACAGGCACTGCCAACTCCCATTGCAGTACAATTAACTTGTAAAAGTGCAAGATATGACCCCTTTAAGGTTTTAAAACAAGCTTTAAATATGGATCTACAATTGCATACTGAATTTATTGTATTTAATTTGGATTGTTTTTTTTTTGTTTGTTTGTTTGTTTTATTTCTTTGTTGTCAGCAGAGGACAGTGGTTTATTAGTTTTAATTTTCCATTATGTGATGTTAATATGTTATAACCCTAATCCAAATAAGCTCTGTAAGGTAGCCACCCATTTAAAATGTAAAGGCAGCATGGTTGGCTGGTTTTGACATTTACTTTTCATTTTTCATAGACTCATTGAAGAGCCACTATGTCTCTTTTTACACATATGATCATCTCTTTATAATTAAATTATGTGAAACAGCCTTGTGTAGCAGTTCCATGGATTTAATTTATGTCAGCAAGTTTCCAAAGGCACCCATCTGAATTTCAAATGATAAATGTAAATAAAAATCCCACTCTTAGTGCAGCAATTACATTACACCCCACATTATGGAAATAAAGAAAAAAACCAACAAAACATAATTTAATTTTCTGCATTTAGTTCCTCATAGCAGTAAAGAGAGAGGAACGGTGCATTTAATTTAGTAATTTCTATGTGCTTAGTCTTCACTGAAAACCAATTAAGTCGACTATAAGTGAAATATTTGTATAGCACCAATTCTCTAAATGTTTTTCTCAAAGTTATAGTAATTGAATGAAATATCAATGTGCAATAAAATACTGTAGCACTACTTGAAATGGCATTGCGGTATTTGCACAAACCTAATCTTTGTACAGCATATGTACAGTAGATGTAAAGGGATAATAATGAAGATGTAAATTCTAATTCTAAAATTATGTAACATTTATCCCTTAAATGTATGAATGTTTCACAAATCATTATTACATATTCAGGTCTTTAGCAACCCAGATCTATATCTAACATGGATGGATCTCTACCTGTCGTGATAATATAAAACATACTCAGTTACCTAACGTAACCTCGATCACAGTCAACGAGGCCATGCATCTCCCCAGGGCCTGAGCCGCAGACTTAGTAGTGCGGAGGGAGAGATCCGTGGCTCTCCTTAGGTCCGTCATGGCGGCTGGATCCCGGCCTTTCTTGTCCCATTCACGGAGGAGATCGCTTGGAGGATTTACAGGACAGCCATTAAATGCTCAGCATGCAGCTCAGGGAGGAAGGGTGCAGGTCTGGTAGCGGGTGCTTGATGGCGACAACTTTGAAGGAAGCAGCCATCGAGTCTGTTAGGCATGGGCTCCTTAAGCGAGGACCACTCGAGCCTGAGATGGTCAACGACCAGTGAAAGGAGGCGCAACAGCTCGGCTTCCACTCCAGCGCGGGTTCTACCAGACTCCAGAATCGACGAGGAGGTGGAACGTTGAGAGCTCAACCACTTCTCGCTATCAAAAGCTGAGGGAGGGACTCCGGCGAGCTCGTCGCATCAGCCACAGCATCCGGCGGCCTCTGAGAGCGGCGCTTCTTTTTCCTTCACGGTCCAACAAAGGCCGGAGAGACAGCTTCATCCTGTAATGCTTCGAGTCGAGCCCGCAGGGTCGACATCGGAAGCTCCTCACAGTGCTCACATCCTCTGGAAGAGAGGGCAAGAGCAGCGTGTTCCAGGCCCAGGAAGAGAGCGCAGATAACGACGTGGCAGTCTCCAGTGCTATCATCTATCTCAGATGTATGCCGCTAAAGACCTGATGTATGCATTTAAGGGTTAAGCGAAATTGAAAATAAATAAATAAATAAACAACAACAGCATTCATGGATTATTCTAAAAAAATACTCAACAAAATGCAGAAACATATTTTCACTGAATCTGGTTTACACAATATTAAAAGACATATAGATTTTAGCCTACAGGAATGCAAAAGAATCATTATTCCAATGAACATAGCAACGGTTATAAATAGGCTCATGAAGTTCTTTGGTATACCAATCTGTATCATCAAATTGTCCCTATTTGTCTTATTGATCAGTATCAGTGTGGTGGAATGATTTTTTTTCCAGTAAGAGTTCAGAGTCCATATTTAAAGGGAAAGAAAGAAAGAAAGAAAGAAGGAAGGAAGGAAGGAAGGAAGGAAGGAAGGAAGGAAGGAAGGAAGGAAGACAGAAAGAAAGAAAGAAAGAAAGAAAGAAAGAAAGAAAGAAAGAAAGAAAGAAAGAAAGAAAGAAAGAAAGAAAGAAATGATTCTTTTAGCAAGGAAACTGATCAAAAAGTCATGGAAAAGACTAACCAATGGTGAGCATGAGAGACTTTTTTCTAAATTATTAAAAAAATATCGCCAACCTTAAACCTTTGAACTTTCGTGTACTTAACAATATTCTTACATTTATTATTGTACGTGGCTTTTGCTCTTTTTAATTAGCTCATAGTAAAGGCACTGTCTACAGCATTCAGCAACCTACAACTAGCATTTTCTGCTGCAGGTACTTTAGGTACTTGTCCTCCAATAGGTTTTCCCAAAGGTGGGTCTGCACCTGTACATTTCAACTGGCAATTTGCAAGGTAACACCCTGCTCAAAAGATGTGGCTTTGACTTTAACTGCTTGCAACAAACCAGTGTTAAATTGCGCCATTTTATGTTCAGTGTAGACAATTTCATTTCCACAATGTTGGATGTTGGCGAGCAGGAAGCACAGATGTGCTCCACAGGGCTCTGTTCTTCTCCACAGTCAGCATTTTTCCTAAGTACCTCACATATGTGCACCTCCGGCCTGGATCCCATCCATGTTGATGATGCTGTGAAAAGGATTGCTGACTGTTAATTGTGTATATTATATTTGTGTGACAGAGAAAGAACTGAAAGGTGGAAGAATATTCAACTCATTGTCATATAGGTGAATAGGGGGTTGGTATTCAGAAGGAGAAGAGAGATTGATGCTACAGCTGAGACACTTCGCATGAGCCAGAGGGAATTAGAAACTCACAGAAGCATAAAATTGCCATTGGCAAAATAATTTCATCCTGGTGAAATATAAAGTACTTCTAACCTCAGAAATGTCCCGTAACACCACTGCCTTCACTCCTTCTATATTAATCTCAATCTTTGCTATCTGACAGCTTGTTTCAGAAGATAAGTTTGTTTTGCCTCAAAGTGGAGTAAACCTTATCAAGTATCATTTGACTCCACGTTGTTGGCATATGCTGCGAATGAGAAGTGTAAACTAATGATTGCTCCTAGTGTGTCGATGAGGCTTGGATATTATCTCCCTCTGGAGGACAAAACATTAGTGTTACATGACAAATGTGATATATTTTGTCACAGCACTGTCACTCTGCTTGTACATAGTTATATTAATGCATTCAAAATTCAGTTGCAAGAAAAAGTATGATAAATTACTCTTGAATCTCTGCATAAATTTGATTGTCTGCTTTAATAATACAAACATAATTATACATTTTCGTTACTACATTGTCTTTATTGAACAAATCATTCACAGTGAAGAAAGTCTCATGAAAGACTCATGAAAATACTGTTTGAAGTCCATCTTGCTATTCACAAGATGCACCTCAAAACATTTACGAATAATAAACGTTCAATAGAAAGCTCGAAAGGGTCACAGAATTATCTCTGAAAGTTTTCACATTCATCAGTCCACATTAAGACATATCATCTATAAATAGAGAAAGTTCAACACTGGCATTACTCTTCCTAGGATTAGGCGTCCTGCAAAGATAACTGCAAACATGCTGCTCGTCTGAAGATCAGAAAATAGCACCTGGTTGCTGCTGGCAATTTTTTTTTTTTTTTTTTGGTCATTAAATCAACGTTGAGTTGTTTTTTGGGGGGAAAAAACACAATGAGACAGGCACTCTACACCAACTTCAAAACCACATCTCAGCTATTAAGTGTGGTGGGCAGGCCATCATAGTTTGGAGATTTTTTTTTTTTTGCTTCAGTTCCTTGACAGCTTGTTATCAGTGATTGAAAACTGAATTCCCAAGTTTATCAAGACACTTTCCAGGAGAATGTGCAGCCTGTTGAAGCTCAACAATTTGGGTGATGCAACAGGAAAACAATCCAAAGCGTAGGAGTAATTCAACAATGAAATGGGTTCAACAGAGGAAAATACACCTTCTGGAGTGGCTCAGATCAGCCCTGACCTCAAGCTGAGATGTTTTGTGGACAGTGAATAATTCACACTAGACATCCCAAAAATATTGTTGAACCGAAGGAGTTCTGTCGGAAGGAATGGAGCAAATATCGTCCTGTTTGTTGTGCCGGTTAGATTTACAAACACAGAAAAGTGTTAAGATAATGTGAAAAGTGTGAAAGTTATAGCTACCAACTGGTCAGTAAAGATGAAAAGGTATTAATGATTTATGTTGGGGCATGTATGATTCAGATGGGATTAACAAAAGCAATGTATGTCTGTGGGTATTTATTTATCTATTTATTATTACCTTAGCTGCTAAGAGAAAAAAAATGTGTTGTCCGAATAAAACTGTAGCTGAAGATCACATTTTAAGCACAATTTATGCAGAAATCCATGGTAAATCCTGCAGCTGTGAATACATGGCACAAATAGATTTTCCAAGAGATAATAAAGTAAATGTCAATATTAAAGAAAGGAAGATTTTGAGTGAGTTTCCATTGTTAAGAACAGCCAAGTGCCATCAGTACCCCAGCCAATTTTATGGTGTGCTGACATGAATGCTACATGATCAGCGAGACAGATGAGATTGAAGATTACAGAAGATAAGAATATCCCCACATCTAATCTCCAATTTGAATCTTCAGCAACAACAGTGTGTGTAAGAAAATTAAATCTGAGTACGTCAATAAAGGATTTCAGACAAATAACTGCGATGTGGTTACAATGGTTGGACAAATTTTAATTAAAATATCCCTACTGGATTTCATCACATGTTGGTTATTGATGCTGCCACTCAAGAGAATGTATCAAAATTGAATATTTTACACCACAGAGCTGCTGTGCTTCATTGATGTATTCCATACCTCAAGGGACCGGAGAGTAAATCGGGTGAATCATTCTGTACTGAGCTTATAAGATTCCAATAATGTATTTCAAGTTGATAGATGCTGTCCTTGAGAAAGTGTAGCAAAGTAGTCACTTAGATGTATTGGCAATGTGTCTCAGAAACATACCCAATGCTCTAAATACTAATGACACAGTGCTGCTGATCTCAGTGCCCTTACTTCACTTTTTGATGTTGATTTAATTAACAGCCATGCAGTGGTGTACATTCCAGTAATCGACTGCCTTAGAAGAACAATTATGCAAGTTAAAGATACATGAGCAATAATACAAAATACCAACAAATAAAATCTTGGTGGATGTTATTAAATATTAAATGCCATTTCTAACATAACACAGAATTTCAGTCAGACTATAACCTAAAACAGTGGATCTCAACCTACCATTGTCCACAATAATATTTAAAGGCCCCATGACTTTTCCGGTTATTTGTGGGAGAGTTTTACTAAATATATATATATTTTTACTCACAATTTCTACAGATATTTAACCCTAGCAAGTAAAATGTGCAGTAAATTCATACATACATACATACAAAAAAAAAAAAAATGTTTTAACTTTGACTTTTCCAGGTCTATAGACATCAGACTTTTAAAATTAGACTACATCATGTTTTCAACACAGTGGAAACCGTTTTTCTTCAAAGAAAACAAAAAAGAGAGAACAATAATTGTTAGGGGGCCGATCGACCCCCTGGTTGAGAACCACTGACCTAAAATCTGTTATCATGACTGTTTGTAAAATACTACAGTATAGTCATGCAGTTGTGACATCCCATCTCATGTTCTTAAATATTTTTATTCAGTCATACTCTGGGTAGCATCCTTTGCAGGCCTATCCACCTTATCTTATCTTTTAATCTTTAAACTTTAAGAAGGTTTTTATTACTGATTAAACTATTATTTTGACAGGATGTAAGGTGGCTCTTAGCCAAGGTCGGTTTACTTGGCGCCATGACCAAGTACTGCGATGTCTGGCTTTAGCATTAGAAGACAAGCGCAGTATGACCAATAAGTTGCCGCCTTGTCTAGCAAATATATGCAGAAAACAATATTCCTCCACCCAGGCGAACAACCACCAAGAAAAGGTGTTAACACCAATTCTCGCCCAGGACAACTGGCAGTTGCTGGCTGATCTTGATCAACGGCTTATTTTTCCACCTGAGATTGCCACCACTAACCTACAGCCAGAGATTGTTTTGTTTTCTGGATCAGCACGCATTGTTCAACTGATAGAGTTAATAGTGCCATGGGAGGATGCTGTAGATGAGACATGTGAGAGGAATGAACTGTGGTATGCTAATCTGGCCACTGAAGCAGAACAGCGAGGATGCAGAGTCCGGGTTCATCCAGTGGAAGTGGGTTCTCGAGGATTTGTGGCACACTCTACAACCCGGTTCCTCAGAGATGTCAGATTCAGTGGCTAAGAGTTGCTTTGCACAGTAAAGAACTTATCTGAAGCAGCAGAGAGGAGCAAGCACTGGCTGTGGTTGAGACGTGGTTTCTTGAAAAACTCTGTTGGTTTATTTATATAGTTTGCATAGCAATTACAGATATTATGTTGCATATTGTGTGAATGAGGGGTGGTGTTTGGGAAGATATCGTGTTTTGTGGTAGATACTATGCCATACAGAACTGTTACCACTGAACCTAGTTTAACAAAGACAGTGGGGCTCGACAGCCGTAGTAAAATGGTTTGGTGCGCATGGTTGTCATGCTGGTCCACTGGGGAGACCACATTGTAGTTGCAGCCGTCGTCTGTGCTGACGCGTCAAGTACACTGCAGCCGTTAACGCCGGACAGAAGGGGAGTCATACCACCATATGGAAAGAATCGTAAATAGATGGAGAAGCATAGTTTACTGTAATTTGTACTGCAAAAAACCATGAAGTTTTAACATCTACTCTCGTGTAATGGATATGAACAATTTTTATGCTAAATATATACATGAAAATGAAATCAATCAGTCTGTGTTTGCAAAGATAATGGTTGTGTATACAATATACATTTTTTAATACATTATAATTTTTATTTTTATTTTGTGCTCTATGACTCTAAAGTAAACTATCCTTGCAAATTCAAGTTCCAAATGGATGTACCCGCTCTAATGTTAAAAATAAGGTGGATATGCTTGGTGTATACCTTCAGTTCTTAATTTAAGGTGTATTCACACCATGTTTACGAGATTTCAACTTGTAACAGCTCCGATTAGAATGTCACATGTTGTCATCTCGATGCTAGTATAGACTGATAAAGACTACTTGAAGCAGTGATGGGCTGTGTCAGGAATTGCCCCTACACCTTCATTCACTATTCCATACGTTAGTCCACTAATATAGTTCACTTGAGGAAGGGAATATAAACGAGTAAGCAAATTGGACACTGAGTGTGCCTAAAGGGCCGCCACTTTTGCATTGTTTTATCTTCATCTCGGTCATGGTAACTATGTATAAACCTTAACTAAACAATTTAATAATAATAATTAAAAAAATAAGTTATACCTGTTTGATATTATGCTGTAGCCACATTGGAGCAGCTGTTTGGAAAATGGATGGATGATTGATGCAGCTGCAGGCACTGTCTTCTGGTCAGGTGCAGAACTTCATTTGGTGCGCAATTCTCACAGTGCATTATCTGTATCATCTAGTCGTTGAGTGTTTATCAGTTGTGCATTCGTTACTGTGGCATTGTGGAATTGAATGAGTGCACTCGATAACGTCCACTATGGTTTCAGACACCACTACAAATGGTTGTCCCTTAAAATAGTGCCCTATTTTATGGCTATAGGGGGCTATTTCGTACATAGCCATGGTCTGATCATTTTGAGATACGAGGGTCCATGGCTCTAACATTGGAGGTCGCGTAATGGCCAACTTGTGCCGTGCCTTGATAACCAGTCACATACAGCCATAATGTCATTGCATTTCACTCAGAGTTGTGCAACATTCAATCACTTTGATGAGAATTATAGTAAAATAAATTCTACCTGTCGCGCAGTTGTCTGGGACTTCTCTTATAAAACTTTTTTTTTGTAATCTCTAAAAACAGAAGCAGTTTCTGGTTAAAAAAAAAGGCTCTGGTCTCCTTCCCGGAAACAGTTAGTTAGTTAGTTAGTTAGTTAGTTAGTTAGTTAGTTAGTTAGTTAGTTATTGTTTTCTACTAACCTTGCAGGCTTGCTTTCAAGTGGATTTGCTTGAAGTCTACAGAGCCATCTGCTCTCTAATCACTCTTAAAGTACTTTGATTTCATATACCGAACGGTCTTTGCTGTGCCGCTTCAACAAGTCGATCACACCTTATGACTTGGGGTGAATGCAGCCTCAGTTTCAAGATGACGACACAGGCGAGGGCCAATAACGTGCTTATGTGCAGTACAGCACAGCTGTGGTGAAGCGACTTGCTGAAATCTGTAGTGGACATCCAACCTTGGCCAAATGCAGGGGTGCTCCTCAATATCTCCTCGTCTTCTCAATCCTCCGTCCTCCATCTTATGACTCGGAAACCGATCAAGCTCAACCATCTTGAAGGACATCTCAATTCTCTAATTGCACCGCGAGGAGGTGAGGTGATACACAGGTGTATCCTTTGCGATACACCTATACACTTGCGAATAAAGAGTTCTATTCAGGGCAGGCTCTAGCCATTTGGTTGCCCTATAGGCGAGATTGATTTTTTAATTCAAACTTCTTTTAGTTACAGTGTCTGTCTACATTACACTACTACATAATAGGCTGTAACGTAAAACAAATGCACTGAAAAAATTAAAGCTTTCTCTGTTTACTTGAGGGTTTATACCGTTTCATTTTCGATCAACGCGCCAGCAGCTGAGCACTTGCGTAACGTAATGTAACATAACCTCCCGGAAATGATCAACAATAATCATCAATTCAATCTATTAATCAGAAGTTAATAAGTAATTACTTAATCACATTCTTATTCTCGTCGTATAAAAGATTGGTACTTACACATGTTTGAGTTCGCAGATGCCGATGCTACAACAACCTCCGCCCAAATTACATAAACTTCAATCACAGAGAGAAGGCAAAATGTGCATCATGTTTATTTTTCTTTATTTTACAAAAAGCACAACACTTTGTTTTTATTATGAGTATACGTAAAAAAAATAGACACTTAACAAGATCACAGAGTATTTTGAGTCTCTTTTGCACTTATAAGAAAAATAGTGAGCTGGTATATATCATCATCATCATCATCATCATCATCATCATCATCATCATCACTTTATTTATAAAGTGCTTTCACATCAGCAG
>JAOTRC010000022.1:19745186-19758769 GCA_027497675.1 Cyprinella lutrensis
TTTTTTGGGGGGGGGGGGTGCATTTTCTATTTAAAGTTATTGAAGAATTTCTACTTTCTTCTATTGCACATATTAAATTAAAGTGACAAAATTATTTCCAGATGGCAAGGCATAAACTAAGTGTACCTCACATATCTCTGCAGGGCACCTTAAATAAACTTAAATAATCTAATCTCTACCAACTAAAACAGAAAAGACAAATAAACTGAACATTATCTAAAAAAGCAAATGCATCTTGTGCATTGATTAGGGTATTTTTATAATATGTACCGCTTTAAATGTTTGCTGTCATAATGTTTAATAAAACTAAGATCTTGAAAGGTTAAATTTACACTGCTAAAAAAAAG
This sequence comes from Cyprinella lutrensis, assembly GCA_027497675.1. Lineage (NCBI taxonomy): Eukaryota > Metazoa > Chordata > Actinopteri > Cypriniformes > Leuciscidae > Cyprinella > Cyprinella lutrensis. The sequence goes on from JAOTRC010000022.1 coordinate 19,745,534, forward strand.
AACCAGTGGAAATTCCTGCAGATGAGCAAGGTTCAGCTAATTTCTTGATGAATCACTAACACGTCTTATATCCTTCACGGTGCTTGCAAGGATATTTCTCAATATAGTGGTGACATTCTTGTCAAGAGTTTGTTCCAAAGTAAGAATTATTATTTCATTTGATATTTTCAAAATGCTGTCTATTTTGGAAACATCAGAAGGATTCACCTAAAATCTGGTGTGCGTTACCAGCCCATCGGTTTGCCCAAAGCCATTATATTTTTATAACAGTAATATCTTATAAACTGATCTTGACAAACTATAATAATAAATATGAATTAATTGATTAATTAAACATCAGTCACCAACTATGGAAACTAAAGATTGTAAGCTTTCAAATGATACTATATACTGATATAGTATTATAGTAAAAAGCAAAAACCTGCTTTTTTTATATCCTTGTTCCCTCAGGAACCTGACGATCAGGATGTGCTTCCCATTCTTCTGCATCATTACGTGCATCAAGTAATAACAGAGAGAGATCACTTTGAGGGTAGAGGAAAACAGCCTACACCAACCCATCTTGCAGGAACAAGAACACAGAATGACCAAACACTCTCAGAATCTTCTCAATGAAGATAAGACTCACTCAACGAATAGGTTCCACTTCTAGTTGGGTGTATACACAACTTTCTCTTTTCAGGGAGTGCTCACCGAAGTGATAGGCAACTACCACATATTCCTGCGTCTCTACCCGAACCTCAGTTAGGAGCAGCCTAAATCTCTCCAGGGGTAGAACACAGGTGCCTTCATGCCCCATCCATGAAATGTACTCAAGTCAGGAAGGCTGTCGAGGGGAACTAGGTCTAGTTGGTATCAAGACCTGTTCCACTCCTGACTTAAGAACAGTAGGTGCAAGCAACATTAGCACACAAGACAGGAGCACTGTACAACTCTAAATCTGCTCTACTCAACAACTAGGTGTGATAATTCACAACTAGGTGTGACAATTCTGTAGCATTACTGCAAAACATGTGAGTGTAACAAAAATCACTGAACTTGAGCCTACGCAAAGCAATAATAAATAGCCAATTTCTTAGAAGGCTCACTGGTGAATGCATTTCTGACTGGTGTGTGGCTAGGCATGAATGAGCAGACCGGAAGACATAGTGGGAGAAGCGACCTCAGAAGCTTCTGACACCTAGGAGAAGGTGACGGCTGAGTTGTAACATGTGAGGGAAGCTTAGCGCAATGGTCGCAATATTGTCTTTTCAGACCAGTACCAGCTGAGCTGAGTGGCGATGGCTCAAAGCGAGGTGGACCGCAACAACTCAAAGCACAAATGCCCATGCAGTCGGAGGTCACCCAGGCCTTCGTTAAAGCAAGCCCTTTATATATGGCCCCTCAGTGAGGGTTTGGCAGCAGGCTGGGGTGAACGTTTGTCACAGGGTGTGCTGCTCTGCCACAGTCACCTTGGGACTCGATTGTGAAGCTAGTGCTAAAGCGGTCTTCATATGATGGAAGCCAAGCAGCTGCGTTTGCCATATGCCCCAGAAGCCTCTGTAAGTTCTTTCAGTGGGACCCTTCCTCACTTCTAAATAGCAGCACCTAACACACTCTCCTTTTGAAGAGACGTGTTGGCTGAGTCCTTCTCCAAACTGAGAGATACTCAGCCCGTGAGCTGAGTAGCTCAGAAGCAATGCCATGGCATGCAGATAGGAAGTGACTTGCCCACAAGCTTTGTAAGTCTTCCCCATTAGAGCGGACGGAAACTTACAGGCTCGCGAGGGATGACGAGGATTACCTCTTCAGGAGGCAGCGGCCGCTGGACACAATTGCATCGCTACAGACCGCTCCACCGGAGGGATAGTTTCGTAGCCCTTCACCGCTCCCCCGTCAAATGTAGTGGTGGGGAGGAGCTACTTAGGCAGTTTCTGGCAGAGAAAGGTGCCATCCATGGCCTCGTAAGATCCTCGTGTACTTCAAAAAAGAATGGCTACGGGGCGGCGGGCTGAAAAATAGTCTGGCCCGCCCAGAGAAACCAATCCTCAAAACAAAACAGTTCAGGACATGGTGGAGGGTTACACACGAGCCCTACTGCCTCGGCGGCCTTTTGCAGCATAGCTTACATCTCTGGATCTGGCTCAGGCAACGCTGGTCTACCAGAGGGAGCAGCGCAGCCAAGTCATCATCTTGAGAGTTCAGCTCCGGTGCGATAGACATACAATCCCCTGCAGGGGCCCCAAATGAAACTACTGGTCAGTCCACTCCAGAGGGATAGCAGGTTCATTGGGGAGCTCCACCGGTTGTGGTGCAAAAGTGGAGTGAGGGATCCACTGGGCATTGCCGGGCAGATTACCCCTCATTGTGATCCTCAGATCACCCAACTTGGATGGCACTTTAGTCTTCTTCTGGGAAGGTAACTCTGAAGGCGGGGACTGCACCTACACTTTTGACGTAGGCGAGTCTCGATCTCAACACTGATAGAGTCATATCCCTGCAATGGGAAGATGATACATCAACAAAAGCTGTCTCAGCATGCTGTAAGCCCAAACATGAGATACAGCTTGCGTGACCGTCAGAGGGGGACAGAGCACACGGATGGAATGGTATCTTAAAAAAGACACACTCACACCCGTGTTGATCTTTTAGGAAATGGGACCGTCGTTTGTGCCGGTGACAACACCATGACCATGGCAACACTGAATCAGCGAACTGAAACAGTGAAGCACTCACTTTTTTCCCTCTAACCAGCTGTCAAACACACACAAAATTAAATTTTTTTGCTGTTAAAACAGCAGTTTAGAGCTCAAAGCTTGAGCTCAAAGCTTGCATTCACCGCTGCACTCGCGCTGTAGAGACACCAACACTGGGAGGTCTTCCCGCAAGAACACCGACACACTCGCTCGTTGAAACCAACAGCACTCTTCAGAGACATCCAAGCGATCGGCTCCGAAGCGAAAGGCAACTAGTGCGTGCATCCACTTCCTTATTTATATTAGCCTTGCGGGGGTAATAGTAGTCAATAGTACTCGAAGACAATTGGCTCCCTTGCATGATCCTCATTCAGTCGACGTCGACTACATCTGACGTTCTCGTCTGAAAGGGAACTAAACATACTGTACTGTACATACATTACATACATGTACATACATTGTACATACATACATTAGTAGTTTATTTAATAGTTTATACTTTATTATTATTTTTAAAAAATAATATATATTTAAAAAAATAAATAAAATAATAATAATTATTATTTATTATAATTATTATACACACTTTTAACACTTTTCCTTTGGACAAAAAATAATAATAATAATAAGGAAGAAAGGAAGAGGTATGGTGAGTTCACATCGAGGCTGTTTTCCTTACTGACCATCCTTTCAGAAAGCAAACACCTCTAGGATATTTTCCACACTCAAGGTCAGTAGAAGTAGAGATTTAGCCTTAGGTTTGGCCAAGTCTATTACATTTCTTTTGTAACTCCTGTATATTTATTTATTTATTAGATTTGTTTTTCTATCTGTATAGATGTTTGAATGTCACAGGGGCTGTTGGTGGCATGCCCTTTGGGGAAGTAGCCCCGCATGCTTTGTTGGTGAGGATGAGACTCTGGAGTGTATGTTCACACTCAAAGGCCCGGGGAGGTCATGTGGAGAGAGGGACAACTGCCTGTCATCATCTCTCTCATTCAGAGATGCATCCACTCCATGTATCTGAGCACTCTGTCTCTTGCTCAACTCCCTCGGGGGGCACAGGTCTGCATTATCCCACCCTCACACCGATGAGCAATGATGGACTGTGGAGGATGAGAGTCTCAAACTTATTCTTTCAAACTCGCTAAAGTTTAGGTTTAAATTAAGGATTTAAATTGTAGGTTGTTGGGGTGTCATTAAAGATAGAGTCCTTCCTTCATCTTTACACACACACTGCCATCCCAAAGTTTAGGATGGAACATTTTTTTTTATTATTTTTTTTTTTATGCTTTTGAAAGAAATTTCTTTGGGTACTTTCACAATTGGTTGGACTGCCTAGTCCGAATTAGAGTTTGATTTCTCTCCCTGCTGGACTGTCTTCAGATCATACTATTTGGGTTCAAACAGCGGTTCGTTTGTGTCATCAAAGCAGCATATTACCCAGAGAAAACCTTGTGGACTATCACAATCATAAAGACTGGGATTCAATAATACTATAAGGCATTGTAGATTATAGAATTTGGCAAGTAACTATACTGACAGCTTTATTTCATGTTGTTAATTATTATTTTTTTACTAATCATAACACATGTTTTCTTTTTTATATAGTTTCACAGATGTTTACACTGGGTGGCCTGGAAGGACTCATGATGCTGGGGTATTGGCAAATTCTGAGGGTAGAGAAGTGTAAAATTGTCTATGAACTATAAGAACTATGTTGAATAGGCTAGAATGGAACACGCACTTAATAATTTGCTATAATTATTAATATCTAATCATATTAATATCCCATATTTTTTATATAATTATTTCTATTGTTTTTTTGCTTTGGTACTCCGGGCATTTTAATGGCTTGGTTATTGATTCCTCTATATGTAATTGGCGACCCTGCCTATTCCTTGAAACATGGCTTATTATCAGCCTTCCCTAACAGTGTTAGTGAAAAGCGACACTTCGACCATCGGTTGAGCTTAGCAAAGGTAGTTGTGGAGAACGCAATTGAGCACCTTAAAGGAAGGTGGAGATGCTTATTTAAGAGAAATGGCATTAATATTAACCTCTTCCACTCTAAGACATATTTTGGAATTCCGCCTAAATTTAACACAACCAAGTTTAAATGCTCACCCTAGACACACACAGTATAGGAAATTAAAAAATGTAGTGTCATTTTAAAGAAAACCCTTCAAATTTACTAAATCAGATTGAAAAAAATCATAAATAGCATTGTAAGCTCTTAAAATATTAGGATAAACTTTAAAAAATTGGCCTTTTTAAATTTATTTATTTTTTATCCTGTTTTTGAAAAATCTGTGATGCATGTACTGTTTGCTCTGGGGACCTGTTGATTATATTGCTTGACTACACTAAGTCACTGTATCAACTATCACATTCTGAGCAAGAGTTATTCAAATATAACCCAAGGGAGGCAAAGCATCATTTTTAGTGCATATATGCGTCCTTTGGATTTTTCAAATATTGCTTTGACGCAGGAGAACACCTTTTTAGCTGCTTTTCCATCTTCAGATGCATTTTTTTAATTCAAAACGCTCGAAAAATACTAATATATCCACAAATTTTCTGTCAGTCGTCTTTGTCATTTGTCATTCACTTCTTATCTACTCGCTTATCATCAACAACGTCGTGAATCACATGATGCAAAATAAAGACAAAAAAACCCGGTCGTGATCCCGCCTACCTACTCCACTGATTCGTTGGCTTGTTCAGCATGTGACTGAACTAGATACATGATTGACATATGATTGGAAAGCTGACACCCTCAGCTTTGAACACGTGCCTGATATATATACCATCGTCATTACTAAAGGACGCTTGCACGGTTTGATGATGATGTGTAGATCGCGTGTTTCTCCCGTCGAGCGCGTTTTGTGTTCTGGACATCCGCGGCATAACAGTGGATTATTTAGCGAGATGAGCTCACAGAAAAGTACAAATGGGCTCATTTGAAATAAAACATCCTAAGGTAAAAGATGATATAGAGTTTGTGGCCGATTTTAGCTCAGAGCACATGTAATCGACGTAGAAATGAGACGTTTGTCTTTGTTTTTTTCACAGAAATCATATTTTACTGCCCGATTCTGTTGATAATGTGAGCTATATTAGCTCAGATATTTTGAACTGTGATGTGAAAACAATAAAACAAACTACACAGTCACATTTCTGAGAATGAGAGCTTTCTTTTGATATAGGATTTTTCTGTTTTGTGAGATTTATAAGGCATGTATATTAATATTTACATTTCTGCATTGACATTTTGGGGGAGGAGCGATTTTGTGACGATTGTTTTTTAAAGCTTTATATATTCATTATTTCTTCCATATACACAAATATCATTATATTCTGTGTAAAGATGAGATTTTAAGATTTCAAATGATACTATATATGTGGTGATAGCACCTCCAGAAACACACAAAAATAAGTTTAAATATAATGACGTAGCTCTGTTGCCCGCCCACGGGCGATCAGAGTGGAGGAGGTTAATGGCGTAGACATACGCGCATATATACGCAAACACGCGGATAGCAGAAAATGTGTATAGAGAAAATGCCACTTGACTTGAAAGTGGCATGCATGTTTACGTTTAAGTCATGATGTCATGTTGGCTCATTTTATTTTATGTAGATAAATTGAAACCATGGCAGTATATGGTTCGTTACTTGAATGAAGTACATGAAGTATGTTCCTCTCGTTACTTAAATGAAGTACAGTGTGCACTGTGCACTTTATTATGCTGGTTGCTACTGTGTGTAATAGTGTAATTACTTCATTTATGCTTAAATATTTATTTTCAGCATTGAACTTTTTTGTTCTACCACAGATTTTTTATATTTCTTAAAAATTGAACATCTTTTTGTTCTTGTTCTACCTCATATGTTTTTACTATTTGTTAAATATAATTTAAGTTAAACAAATGTTACATTTTTATGAAATTGAGACCTGTAACATTTGTTAACATCATGTCATTTTTATGATGTAAATTGAGGGAGCAAAATGTATCGGCTCTAAATATTGGCAGCCCGTATGTTATCGGCTAAGGCTGATGGGAAAAAAAATAGGTATCGGCACTAAAAATCCATCACACAAACAATCAGATTATACACACAAATGTGTCTAAATGCATGAATATACTAAAGCTCATCTAAACTGGCTAAACATGCTTTGGTGGTTTATGTTTGAAAACACATTTTGTTCTCTCAGTTTGGCCTTCCGTCCACACCGAGATGGCGTTTTTATTAATCAAAAAGCTTTTTTACAAAGTGGATAAATTTGAAAATGCTGTTTTTCACGTTGTAGTGTGGAGTGTCAAAAAGGAGGTATTTAAAGACGATGACGTAAGTTTAGTCATGTGACGCATTTTGTCCCAATAGATATTCATGTCATGTGCTATTCACTTTCACACTGTGGCTAAAATGTGTTACTTCATTACTCACAGTCCTGCAAAGATGACAAAATTCACTCAAATTTGCTGTCCTGCGGTGAAACATGAGAACAGCAGTTGCGTTTTAGACCAAACCTTTGGTGACTGAGTGCGACCTGGACACCAGTGAATGGGGATATATTTTGCTAAATAAAGTGATCCTGTCAGAAAAATTGCGCGATAACTTATTTTTCCATCTGTATCATCTCAGTAAGGTTTTAAGCATGCAAAGTAAGGTAAATTTAGCATTTAAGCATTTCCCAAATGTTTCTCATCCACACTGAAACATTGGAAAACGTCTGAAAACGGAGAGCATTTTTAAACAAAAATGCATTTTTCTAATCAATCCAGATTAATGCAGATGTAGCCTAAAATTCACTGACCGAGATAGTGTGTAGAAGTATTCGTCCTCCTCTCATGTTTTGATACTCCAGCAGCTGCTCCGCATGATCCCTCTCCTTATGTGAACGCTCCAGAAAAAACTTGGAGAAGTTGGGCAGAGCGACATCGTCCCTGTCAAAATACATTCCCTATGAAACAGAGAGAAACACTATTAGTGTTACAGACATGCAGAGGTCAGTCAATAATATTACATGAAATCATTAGTGCTATAAAAGTATATTGAATTATAAACAATCTAATATTTAGAATTATTCCATTTTCTAAAAATATTCTTGAGCCCTCAAGGGCACAACGCACATTTGGCATGAAGTAATTGCTGACAGTGTAATATTTTATTTTAGTGTATTTATGTGAGATTAAAAAAAAAATTAAAAGACTAATTACATGTAAAATAAATAAATAGACAAATTTACAAGTTAAAAGGTACAATGAGAAAAATTATGCAAATGTAAATACATAAAAGTTATGTATGTGTGAACAGACCAGGGAGAGATACACGTATGAGGCCGTCAATTTGAGGTTGATCAGTTTGTTGATGTTTGCCTCATTATTTGGGTGAAAATTATGCTTGACTTGAGACATTTCTGAAAAGAAAAAAAAAAAAACAATAAAAAAAGATTAACTAACGTTAAATAACACAATTTAATAGTAAATCTGATGCAGAGGTGCATCAGCAGAGGTGGATACAAGACAAACATTACACATTCTAACAAAATGCACAGAAAACATACATAAGTCAATGAATATTACGCAACTATCTTTAGGCCTATCTCTTTTACCTTGTAAAGCGTGTGTTCACAGTTCACTGCTGATACTTAGTGAATGTATGAAACTCTATTTGACAGGTTTTATAGCTTTATCAGCTGTGACGCAAGACTGGGGGAAGAGATAAAAGACATAAAACACTCCTTAAAGGAGGTCTCTTGCTTCAAACCATGGACATCCTGTACTTTTTTTTTTTGTTTTACACAATGGGTAACTAAGTAATAGTGCGTTCCAGTAGTAGGGGCGCGAAGTGGAGTGTAATATCTAAGAGTTCAGATGCAAAAGCCTCTAAGTGCCATTTGAAATTTTCTTCTAAAATTATAATTTTTATCAAGCTTGTATATTTAAGTTCAGTAATTTCACTTAAATGGCAATGAAGATTACCTATTGTCATTTAAGTGAAATTACTTTACTTAAATATACAAGTTTGATAAAAATGGTCATTTTAGAAGAAAATTTCAAATGGCATTTAGAGGCTTTTGCATCTGAACTCTTCATATATATGTATAGTTTAAAAAGTATTTTACGTTGTTGAATATATATAATTTTAAAAAGTATTTTACATTTTTGAATGTTGTAAATATATTTGTAAATATATTTATTCATACATTTAAAGGTAGCGGTTTCTCCTTGAGGTTTACTCAGCCAGTTCCACAAGAATAAACATTAAGTTTGTTCAAAATGATAAAGTTTTTTTTTCTACTTCAACCCAACATAAATTTGGCCTTTTATTTCTATATTTGACTGTCTACCCATCTCTGATCTAAGAGGAGAGCTGTCCTGGTTAATTTGGTTTGAGTTATTGTTTGTGTGTGTGTGAATGTACCCCCCCCTTCATTTGTATATGTGTGTGTATATCATGTGTGTGAGAGAAAAGAGCATTCGCTTAAGCTCATCTGTGGAGTAGAATGGGTCTGTCTCTATGTCTTTGGAATTTGTGAGCAGCTTGATGTATTTGACATCTGCGTGACAGGCCACTGCACTTCAAGACTAACCCAGAAACTGCTGCCCAGACCAGCTGTGTGTGTATGGCATTGTGTTTACCCATCAGAGCAGCCAAGCATTGCCACTGGTGGAAAAAAAATACACGGAAACACACATCCACTGGCCCTTTTTTTAAAATATCCATCGCTTCTGTCATGAGATAAATTTTGACACCAACAATGAGTATGTGTCAAGTTGTCAGTTTATCTCTCTTCCTTTTATGCATCCACTTTGTCTCTTTCTCACCCTTTTCCTTCACCTTATTCTTCCCTTCTCCCTATCTCTCTCAGGCCTTTAAGTCAAGACTGTCCATGAATAGTGGATGTTATTTTGTTTTGTAGATTTCCGTTTGACAGTCTGCCTGTCTTTTGTCTTTTTATTGTTTTGGTTTAGCAGAAATAACCATAAGAATCGTGTCCAGACTGGGCTGCACAAACCCTCCAGAGCATCTTTTTCTCAAGAGTCTCCTTGTGCTGTTATTGCAAAACCTTGCAGTAACTCTAACGGTTATACAGCCCTATTTCCACTCATGAACACATCCGCACACTCACACACGTGCACCCATGTCCTTTCTTCAAATCAGGACGTAACCTTTTAATACCGTTACTTTAATGTTATTAACAGGACATTTTATTTTACTCTAAAAGTCAAGACCCATTTGGGCGAAGTCTAGCCGTTTTGCGCTCTCACAAAAAGCCCTTCCCATGTGAAAACACTGCCATTATTAACATGGCTGAAATGTGAAACTCAGTCTGCGTAAATGTCAGGGAATATAAGGTATATATATGGCCCTCTTTCTCCGTTAACGTCTCAGCGGTGCGTCTACGTTCTTAAGGGAACAGCGTGACCATTCTGCCGAGCTGCTTGACGGGGGTCTCGGGCACGGAGGCCTGTCACTGGTGTAACACCCCCCTACCGTCCCACCTGAACGGGTGAGAGAAAGCAGTCTCTTGCACCTGCAGTGAAGAAATAGAGGACGTGTGTATGCCGCAGAAGGACGGGAGTGAGTGCACTTGTGAAATTTATTTGGGTATCAGAGTTTTACACCGGTTGCTGTTGGATTTACAGGTCGGAATGGAATGCAGCCCAATGAAACGCTCTTTGATGGGCAGAGCAGGTTGAGTTTTAACAGACGAGCGATGCACAGAAGGCCGTAGTTTATGTGGCTTTGAGAAGACTCTCTGCTAGAGCCGTAAAAGCCTGAGTTACCCATGAACGGGAGCACTATGGGATGGCAGCAGAGGGTTCTGGGTAATGTGCTCTGACTAGGATGAGACACTTGTTATAGTGTGTGAACTTTTCCTCTTTTCTAGCTCTTTAATTGAGTAGTGTGAATGCTTTTACATCTAGTTTTGCATTATTTAGCTGGTAATCTATTTGTGAATAAAGCCCACTATGGACTTTCCAATATACTGCCTGATGAAAACATTAAAGAATGTGTGAATAAAAGTCTTAATTTATGTGTATTTGTGTTTTTTTTTCCCATCACTACAGAGGCGGAGGCTTATACAGGAACTGGGGGAGCAGAGGATTCCATACCTTTCTCCTACAGACCCTGGATTTCAGGAATTGGTTAGACATTTATACACACTACATAATAATTTCAAATCTAATATATGTACTCTACTGTTTAAAAGATTGTTCTTTTACTACTGTTCAGTAAGACATTCACTTAAATGGCAATGAAGATTACCTATTAATTGTCATTTAAGTGAAATTACTGAACATAAATATACAAGCTTGATGAAAATGGTCATTTTAAAAGAAAATTTCAAATGGCATTTAGAGGCTTTTGCATCTGAACTCTTCATATATCTTCCAATAAATATCCATAACTTTTTAATTCATTTTATTAAAAAGTAGCTTACTTCGCTCTGCTTCCCAACCACTACCAGTTTTGAGAGTAACGCATTACAAGGTGGGTTACATAAAGATTAATTTTCCAAGTAACTGTAACTAGTAAATATACAAAAAAAAATAGCTGAGTTACTTTTTCAAATAACTAATTCAAGTTACTTTGTTTTCCCTTTTATTGACAAACAGCTCTCCTGTTCACATGTTGAGAGAAACAAACAATGAAATACTAAAAACAGAAAAGTTTTTAAAAACACAGATGATCAATGATATTTGCTTCAGTGACTGGTCATAATGTTTTGGCTCATCAGTTCGTAAACATATTCCACGTATTCAATGTATTTTAAAAATGTGGCAAACTGAAATCCCTTTGCCAAACCCCTCTTCCACCATAAATAAAATTAAAACTAAGCAGCTCTCATACAACAAAGTCCCCCCCCCCCCCAACTCGTTAACTTTGATTTACCCTCACATGTCCCTGTATTTATGCCCTCTGCACTTTTCTTTCAATTGCTGTCCATTTCGTGATGAAATTCTCCTTAAACCCCAAAACTGTAAGTGTACGCAGTTCACCGAATCCACGCCATCCAATAACCAAATGTATTTAAATCATCATTTAAAGTAATGCCCATGTGCTCCCTTTACCCAGGTCTTCAGAAAAAAAATCCCACAATCAGATGGGACGGAGAGGGACGCGAGCTTAGGGAAGCTTAGTTCCCTGAAAAGATGTATTTAATCTTAAGATATTAGGCAGGGTTATTTTTACTTACCATCGCCCCGTATTAAAACAGACCGTAGCGTTTACTTGAAGATTTAAGTGAATGAAACAAATGAAATAAAAGTGAGTGGGTGGTTTTAATCAAGGAGAGCACTGGCAAGGCAAACGCTGAGGTTTAACAGATGTCAAACAAGTACCGCGGAGCTCCATTAGGGATATGAAGGGTGGATGAGATGATTAAATGTTATTTAAAGAAAGGACGAGAGAAGATAAAGTCCTGTCGGAGGGGGGGGGCCTATACTCCTCCTTTCGCTCGCATTTAAACAGAAGGAGAAGTGATGTTTGTTTAACATCGTCTCATTGCTTTGACCTCTCTCATTAAAATCGGAGAGTACACTAAGCTGGTAATGTTCTGTCTCAGCCTCCCTCTTTTCACACACTGAGAGCTTCATTTAAATAACTTACAGGTCCAATTAGATGGGAAATTAAATTGTCATTATTTAAGTGGGTGACAGGCAGAGGAAGTGACAGGAAGGAGGCAGGAGTGTTTTGTGTCCCTTGAGGCCTGCTGTAGTTACACTTATGAATTTAGCGTGAAGCAGCGCTGGTAATGACACACAAGCCGTTGTGTTTGAAAAATGTAGCAAAATGAGAGAGGGGAAGATTACATACTAATTGTGCGAGATAATTTTATTCAGATGTACACATTCATTCATTTTGAAGAATATTTAATTATACTGGTGCCCTTTTATTTAGCGTGCATTAACAAACTTTATTGTATTAAACTGAATAATTATTGGAAAAAATAAAATCAGTCGTTTCGGTTCCAGTTTATTTCGATAGTCCGCTTTCTACTAACACTATAGACTGTCATTCTTCTAACTATTAGTAACTTTGCAACTACTGTCATTGGAGTATTAGTAGACTGTTAGGGTTAAGTTTAAGGTTTGGTTTAGTAGAATAAGTTGACTTAGTTGACAGGCTACTTATAGTCACTATAATGTCTTATGAGGATCATTTACAGGACACTCACCTAAAGGATTGTTAGGAACACCTGTTCAATTTCTCATGAATGCAATTATCTAATCAATCACATGGCAGTTGCTTCAATACATTTAGGGGTGTGGTCCTGGTCAAGACAAGCTCCTAAACTACAATACCAGAATGGGAAAGAAAGGTGATTTAAGCAAGTTTGAGCGTGGCATTGTTGTTGGTGCCAGACGGCCGGTCTTATTGAGTATTCCAAAATCTGCTCAATTACTGGGATTTTCACACACAACCATTTCTAGGGTTTTCAAATAGGGAAAAACATCCAGTGTGCGGCAGTCCTGTGGGCGAAAATGCCATGTTGATGCTAGAGGTCAGAGGAGAATGGGCCGACTGATTCAAGCTGATAGAAG
>JAOTRC010000022.1:19758869-19769340 GCA_027497675.1 Cyprinella lutrensis
CCCGACTGGTTTCGGCAAGAGTTACGGTACGTCATATGCTTCGTTGATCTGATTGGTTGATTTGGCCCGTCTATCACTAACATAGTCCAATCAGCTAACCAGTATTTTCGCCCCTTACCAAAACTACTTCAACGGAAGGTTTCCAGATGGAAATGCGGAGCAAATCCATGGTGGAGTCAGGTTAGTGTTAGCATGCTGCATTCTGCATATTTTCTGTGAAATCTATCGTAGGCATAACCAGGAAAAATGGGACTGTACCCAAGAATGTGTGGAAAGGCCTGTATAGTTGACAACAGGGTGGACAGGACAGTCAGTGCTGCTGTTCCCATTCGCAATTCATTTTGCTGATAAATGTTTTGTGGTAAATAGTTGATAAAATATTGAATGTTACTGTTACATTTGTTTTGTTTTGTTCTGTTACATTTTTTTATGTGTACGTTATAAAAATTTGTTTTGTAATATAAAACAGATTAATACAGACAACTACAATAGAACAGAAGTCTGAAAAATTGATCAAATACTAAAAATATGTGGTTTTAGCCACACAACAATAAATACTATTAAAAATAATAATATTTCAATATTTAAAACTTATTTCAAATATGAACAGAATAAAACTGCAGAATAAAAACATGCTTTTTATCATTTCAGGCTTCAGAACTGAAACAGAACAGATTCAACTGAGAATGTGTATAAATCAAGTCAAATGCATTATAATTATGCCTCACCCAAAACTGTCTTTTACCCTCATGTTGTTTCAAACTATGTAGCCAAGCAGCAAGTCATGCTGCTTTGTACTACATACAGTATATGAAGGTGAGTAAATGCTGACAGAATTTTCAGTTTTGAGTGACTTATCCCATAAAACCATCAAGCTTTTTTAAGTAGGCCATCACCCTTTCATAAGGCTTCTCATCACTATTACTTTGTGGCACTGTGTATGGTGAAATATCTCGTGCGGCAACATGAATTGATGATGATCAACAGACCTCCACTGGTGAGTAAAGGGCTGGCGAACAGTTGACTAGGCACCTGGAGGAAATACACTTGCTAAGATGTTGCCAAACTGACTAATAGCCTCCTTTTGCATTGTCCGCATCTCCCTGGTCATTTCTAAACTGTTCCCCCTCTGCATTTGCAGCAATTGATCCACTTTGGTAAATAACTTTTTCCTCTGACTCATTGAGGTGGTTTAGTAATGCAGTTTTTTGTAGTCGTTTTGCAGCTTGTCATTTCTGGTGTGCCTGCAGAAAATTAAGACAGTGGTTAACATTCAGAATCAATGGTGTTCATATAATCAAAAATGGGGTACACACCAAAAGAAAGCACATGTAATTTACTCATCATTAATATATTACATTAATGTATTAGGCTAATGTAAGCAGTGGGGATGTGATAATGTGTAGTTTCCCCCGAAATGTGTTTGTTTGTCCAGTTGTAAATAAATAAACGTAACAGTAATAAGAGACTGAAATCAGAAAAGAAACTCCTTGTTGGCAGCCAAATTTCTTCTACATCATCTTCATCTTCAGTAGCACTGTCATTTGGAGATTGTGCTCTTTCTTGCCTGTGTCAAACGCCCAATGGCATTTACCAGCAAAGCACAGGGATGATGTCCCCAGATAGTACTGTATCACACATATCATAAAAAGATAACGACTTGGGAGTCATTCCACTGGTGTTGTTTTGATATTTTATTTCTAGGTAAAAACTTATAAGAATTTTGAGCTTAGCCATAATAACCTGCATTTTTATCCCTCTGCACACCTTAAAGTCTCATTGCGTCATTCATTGTGTCATTACACAGAATTTTGAGTCGCTTTAAAGCAGCCTTAACTCTTCTGTGTAAAGATGCATTTATAATAGCTGACTAGTCCCTTCCTGTATGTATGTTAGTGTGGCTTTCTTTTCACTTGTTACCAAACAACTAGCACGGATATGATGAAATTGCCATTTTAGGTTGAAGGAAAGAAAACTTTTGACACTAAAACTTACAGTTACTGAGACATAAACCTCTTATGACAACTAGCACCAGACTTCTGTAAGGTGAAACGTGTGGTCTCTATGGTGCAATCCTTCATGGCCCTCAAGGTTGTCAGCACATACCAATTCCATTCCAGCCTTTGTTTTGGAGGATAAATCTTTCACAGGCTTGGTTTCATTGAGTTTTCTGGCATGATTTGTTGGCCTCGAAGGTCTTCTTCCTCTCAGCTCAGATCCTGCTAACACAGGTGTCTACAGTCCACCATGGTCATGACTGTCAGCTCTATATGATGAAAGATGTTAGAATAAATAAATACACGCACACAAAAAAACAGGTGCTTTGAGCCTTTCTCCCTCACAGCTAATATGAGCTAGACTCATAAAACTCTTATGGGATTTTCTCCCTGGAATTACAATGTGCTGCGCATTTGTAAGATTCCAGGTTTTGCATGTTGCATTTTTAGTGAAATAAACCAGAAGAAAGATGCAGTGTGTCAAGTTATAGACTAGATTGTATTTCATTGGCACCTGTGCTGTGTTGGAGAGAAACTACTGGAATATATTTAGAAGTTTCAGGTGCACATGTCCACACCCGCTTCAGGGCATCTTCTATTAGATTCAGAGTATGCTGCACTTTTTGAAGTACACTTGTTCATATACATTTGCTAAAGAATGATATTGGCACTGGCCTGATGTACCTAAAATCAGTTGATAGAGGATATATTATATAACCTTTTGTAAAGGGTCTGTATATGTTAATGCAATAAAAGTCTTAGTTAATTTTTCACTCTCCTTGTGATGTTCGATTGGTTTTGTCAGTGCCTCGTTGTGTTTCCCTGGGTTCACAAGAGGTCCTCGTTCTCACGGTGTCATTTACATTAGACTATATTTCCCAGCATTCTGTTCTGCCACTCATCTGATCATTGTACACAGCTGTTTCCCATTACCTTGTTAGTTCTCTCTCTCTGTGTGTGTGTATATATATAGGCTATACACTGTCTGTTATAGTGTTTGTTACAGAGTCCTTGTTTAATGTCCGTACACTTTGGATCTTGTTTTGTGTTTCTTGGTCTGTGGATGTTCTTGTCTTTTGGATTGCTTACATGGTATTTGACCCTTGTCTGGACTGATCGTGAGTACGGATTACCCAATAAATACTTCTGCAACTGGATCTATTGTTTCTCTTGTGTATGTCATGACAGGTTTCCCATATAAGAGGGAGATTTGGTTCAAGCTTTTGTCTCGTCAACCTCACTTCAATGATAATTTGGAGGCTAAAAGTGAAATATTTTGCAGACGTGATTACATCTTTCTCAGTGGACCGGTTCTATGAGGATAGACAGTTTAGAGTAAGGATTTTGCTAGAGGGCTTAAGAAAAAATAAATAAATAAATAAATGCAGGACTGCTGTCTGAACCTGCTCTGAACCCTGTCTCTAACAACGCTCAAAGTCAAGGCAAAGCTGCCCTCCGTAAACAATGACAAGTCCTTAATAAACAATCTATCACATTCATTCCACATTAATGCCAGACTTGCATCACCTGTCAGTCTTCATTCTGAACTCCAATTATTCAAACTTTGCTGAGCTAGAAAGGCAGTTTTTCTCTTTCATTCATTATAGTATAGGAATTGAAATGCTCTTCAGAAAGCCCAAAACATCCATGGTTTCTTTTTGAACATCCTGGCAGGCTATCAAATTGTTTCAAGAAAAAAAAAATGTTTTCTTAAGCATATAGAAAATCTATTTTATTTAGACTGTTTGCTCATCAGACTTGCATGATCAGAAATAAATGAATAAAATAACCCCACATGAACAACACTTTTCCGTTGGAGGAGTAAGATGACTGTTAGACTTAATATATTGAATTAAAAATATAATAATTAAAGTTTTTAGTAGTATCAGTACTGTTTCACTGTCAGAAAAAAACACAAACAGGCAGTGGGTCTCATTGACTAATCATGCCTACGCACACATTAGTGGAATCTCCATACAAATGTTTCCACATGAAAATTCATTAATAACGTTGGTTTTAAAACCTATTCTTAATTTATATGTAGGAATAACTTGAAACATTGTATGCAAAAAATGTCATACCCTGAGTGGTGGGTATACACACACACACACACACAGTATATACAGTAAAAGTAAGAAAAGGTGTGTTATAGCTTGAGCTGTAAATTTAGCATTTTTGTGTTTGAACTTTGAGGATGGCACACCTGGCGTTGCTCGAGGATCTTTCTGCTGTTCTAGCTGGTGAGAGAGTGTCTTTAGAGATCATCATGTTTGCTGAGAGAGGTGTACGAAAAACCCTTACATGGTCTGGGCATGTTTATGCAAATTACTATCCTCGGCCTTGCCGTCACTCATTTACAATACTCCAAATTCATTAACGCTCGAATGAGGTTAAGAACAAATCCATGCGCACGCACTTTGAATTAGGTGGACAGTATTGTGAATGAGACCCATTGTTCATCCAACTACACTTCTGTTCTCACCCTTGAAAACAAACAAACAACAAAACCATGGATAATTAAATATGGTATCTCTATGGGGCAACTATGTATGGTGTGTTAAAGGGTTTTAGCAAGAAAATCCACCTAGTGCTCAGGTACACATTGTCAGTAGGATTTTGATATATTCAAATGAGGCAAACATTTTCTCCCCATCTTCTGTATGGACACACAGTTTGTGCAATGTGCGGCACAAATTAAACTCTGTAGACCATCACACTCTGACCATGCAGGAGTTGCCAGAGGAAAGGGAACCCCTGTGTGTTTTTGATTAAATTTGAGAAATGGTTTGGAGACCCCTTTGGTCTTAGCTGATGTGTGTGGTCTGAGGTCCTGCATTGAGAGTAAATAAATAAGAGAAAATGGCTGCACGCTGTGGTGAATGTGGGGTGCTTTCGGCTGTTTTCTGGCTGCCATCCCCCGCTTTGGAGCAGCCCAGCTGCCACCTGCGATATTCCACATATGACATTTATCCAGGCGAGGCCATTGACAGATGATTCAAAGCAGCCTTACGCCACAGCCAAGAAAAGCCCCCAGTCACATTTGATGTGGCTAGGGACATTTGCTTTACCCTGGTGTGGCATTCCAATGTTTAAAACTCCAGCGCTCTGATTGTGCAACATGAGTATCGATAAAAAAATTGAGAACAAATGCACAAGGTGTCAAACATACACCTGCATTAGCCTTTTCTCAACAGACTTCTGCACACTGATGTTTGCAAAGCTTAGTGAAAATATGCTGCTTTAGTTTTAGCTCAGGATTTGCAGATCAAAAGTCCATTTTTATCTCTTTCACTTTTCTGTAAAAGGGGGAAAAAGTGTGCATTCTCTGTTCAGAAAGAGTTCAAATGGACAAAGTCAAAACTACCAGTCCTTAATTCATTGCCTGTCTGTACGTCTACTTGGCCTCAGTCACATGCTGTCTGTGAAACATCTAAACACACAGTAGATAGCTTCTCTTGTTTATATTGAGCACAAACAAATCAGGGTTTATTTTGCTAGACAAGTTAAAATAGTCTCCCTGTCTCCCTGTCACTGCCACCTAATGTCAAGTCTAGATTGGACTTTGTTTTTATATGCCACCAATGTCCCAGGTTTCTTTGCGTAGAGCAAGTTAACGGGAGCTTGGCTCTTAGCACTCCAAAATCAAATGGCAGATTATTTTACAAAAGACCACAGAACTTTTCATCATAACCAAAAATTATCAGTCAAATTAAATAAATTGACTTTGTATCATTAATTAAAACTGTCTTAGAGCAACAGATTATTCAAACAGCTGTGCTTAATGAGAGTAATATAGCACAGTTGTCATTTCACATTTTGACAGTCAATTACAAAGCATAAGGAGGTTATAAATGTTAAATTAACAAAGGTGTGAACCATTAATGAGTCAGTAAACTGATTAAAAGCTCAAGTGTTAATTGGCAGACACCATTAAACTGTAATGGTTGAAGTGGCATTTTTGTGCACAGCAACTATTTTTACCCAGACACGCAGGGGTTAAACTGCGTTCCGGCACCTCAGATAAATTAATAAATAAATAGATTAATTAATATCAATGATAGCGTGATGGTAGTCTATTATTTAAAGAAAAAATGCTTGGACTGTCAAATTGCAGCCAGCCTAGAGCTCCTTCTGAAGGAGTCCAATCGTAGAATCAAAACGTAGTATCACCCCCTGGCCCCGCCTTCACAAACACGCTTCCCGACGTTATGTTCTCAGTCACGGTTCTTCTGTCTGATTTGAATGCATCTATGCCGGTTCACGCATGCAGACAAAGTCCTTCCTCTCCTTCCCTGCTGAACACCAGCGATTACTAATGTGTGAAATGCACTCACGATGGTTGAGCGCGGTAAAGCTAGGTTTAGGTTCAATATTCGACGGACATTTGTTTTCCCTATATATTCAATTCTATAGGGTCGGCAAAAGCAGGATTAGTTTTAACATTATGTAACCATTGTGTATCAATATGAAATATTAATTCAAAATCACCTATGTATGTTAATGCTAATATTTATACCTGAGAATGCTTTGATATGTTTCCACAGCGCATGATGCCTAAGGGAATGACTGACAATTCAACCAACTGTTGTAGTTTGTTTTATTTTTAAATAAATAAATAACATTTAAAAACAGACGTCTTCAAATTCCAAAGCTTGTAGGAGATTTCAATTGGCAATACTGACTTTCCTGGTATAGCCTTGAGTAGTTAACTTGTCTCAGAAAACATAACTGTAGAAAACATATACTGTAAATATAAGTTGAGCCTATGTTTACTTTCTTCCTTGACACAGACGAAAATGAAAAGAGTATCAGTCAAAGTTCAGCTTTAGGAGGGGAATAAATAGGGTAGGATGAGAAGACTGAGAGTAAAAGAAAGATAGAGATGAGGGGAGAGCAGGTATTTGCAAATAATCTAATGCCGACTGACATGGTTTTAAAACTATTTCCTACCCATTTGTTTAGCCTTAAAGTCTTAAATTGCACATATATAGGTCAGAGAAATCAAAATATTCTCTCGGGAGTATGCCCCAAACCCTCCTAACTTTTTATGTTTGAATTTACATTGTGAAAAAACATCCCCTGGTCAGGAACGTAGACGTTATGTCGAATGGCGATGAAATGAGGTCTACTTAGAAGTCTCTCAACTGCAAAAGAAATAAAACGAGCCAATGGCAAGGAAATGCCATAGGTCTACGGAATCTGAATGTGTGCGTCACACAGATGGATCGCAAAAGCTACCGGAGGCATAACTCTGCTGTTGACATCAACAGTGCTGGAGGAACTCAGGGCTTGTGAGGCTCACCTTAGGAGAATATCACACGTCCGGTCCGTGGAGTGTAGTGATGAGCAAGGGAAGACACCTGAGTTGGTCCTAGTACTGGCTGGTTGAAGCGAGTACACGGAAGGACACTGGCTCCACTCAGAGATTGGAGAATCTGGCGAATGTGTTGGGTGTCGCCCAGGCTGCAGCTCTGTAGATGTCTGTTAGCGAGGTGCCATGCGCTAGAACCCCCCCCCCAAAAAAAAAAAAAAAAAAAAACCTCTGGGTGGAGTGGGCATCCGCACCAAGGGGCCACGGTCAACCTTGGTGCTGGAATCCCAAGCAATGGCGTCCACTATCTAGTGAGAGACAGCCTCTGCTTGGAGAGAGCCCTTCCTTTCAGCTTCCCACAATAACAGACAAAGAGCTGGTCTAAGGTTCTGAAACACTGCATTCTGTCTACGTAAGCACAGAGGGCAAGTACTGGACAGAGCGTTGCCAAGGCTGGGTCTGCCTCCAGAGGCAACGCTTGGAGGTTCACCACCTGATCACGAAAGGGAGTGGTGGGAACATTGGGCACATATCCAGGCCAGGATCTCAGGATCACGTGAGAATAGACGGTCAATGTAAAATGCGTGCAGGTCCCCTTCCCTCTTAATGGAGGCCAATGCAACCAGGAGCACTGTCTTAACTGACAGGAACTTAAACTCCACTAATTGCAGAGGCTCAAGGGAGCAGTCTGCAGGGCAGTTAGAACCACTGAGAGGTCCCAGGAGTGAACGAAAGGAGGGCGATAATGATTCATAATGTCTCCCTGCTCCTCTCAGGAACCTGACGATCAGGTTCGTGCTTTCCCACATAAAGACAAGGAAAAGTATGTCTTGATGTGCAGGGATAGCGGCAACATAGACTTTCAAGGTGGAGGGAGACAGTCTTCGGGCACGACACTGATCAGGCATTTTCTGGGGTCTTATTGGTGAGAAGAGCACCTGATGAAGAGGTTCCACTCCAGTGCGTAGGCATGTCACATGGACAATGCTCTAGCAAAAGTCATGGTAGATATCACCACTGGTGGTAGGGTATTCAAACTTGCCTTGTCCCTGACCCCTTGGCACCCTGGAAAAGCATCACTGTCAATTCTGGATCAGACTCGTTATGCTAGCACACCCGAGGATGGTATGGATGTTCCATATTGTGATGTTCAGCAAATTTTAACATAGTATCGTCATCACATCAGTGTAGATCTAGATGGACCAAAATAAACCATTAAAATATCAAGTAAATAAATTTTGTGATACTTGGTGCCACAGTGACACTCTTGTCCTAAAAAGTATTCCTATCCCACGATGCTCAATATTTTGTCCTACAGTGAGTCATTTTACCCTAATGCACCTACACAATGTTTGAGGGTCCCCCCGCCAAATCCCACTTTAACCACTGCAGACACGGACATTGGAATCATCTATGTTTAACGTAGATTTGCTTTAATATTACATCTCCCACCCTTAGGAGCTTGTCTGTAAATGTCAAAAAGAGATTACAGGCTACAAGTCATCACAAGCTATGAGACCTCATATGACAGCTGTGACCTCAAAGATAGACACCACGATTCGACCTAACTGAATGAGTCAGAGAGTGTCAAATCACAACAAAATAAGTCCTCAGCAGCAATTATACTGTACATTCTAGAATCTAGTACATTCTAGTACATTCACAATCTAAACCGCTATCCCTAACATCAACTCATCCGCAATGTCTGGAAGTGATCGACATAATTAACTACTTGCACTGAGCTTTGTGACGTGCTTACATTTTCAAATATCGTGTTCAGCTAGTGTCTGGTTATCTATGTTCCAATGCTCTGTAATCACCTTGTCTAAACAGTTTGTACAGTATATTTCCACTATAAGATTTACAAATAAGAACATTTTCATAGACAAGAGAACAAGCAACAACCCAAGCAAGTCTGAGAAAGCAGTGGCTGGTTAAGATAAAAGATTAGTTCACCACAAGGTGTTAATGCTCTAGTCACCCTGATACAGTGTGTGTCTGCGTGTGCGTGTGTGTGTGAGAGTGACCTGTTAAATACGATTAGAGCAAATGTTTTACTATAAGTAATTTGATATGTATCTGTATTCTAAATACTTGAATTATATTTAAAGTCATGTTGTTTATGATTAAATATATTTAACATTGCTAAATTTATTTAAGGCAGGAACCACATTCATTCAACTATTCAAAAAGACTGGAAAATGCACCAATGCGCAAAAGCAAATGCTGTTTATCAGTCAAATAAATGTATAAATGGAATCCAACATGAAACAAATGAGACAAATACAGGCAAAATATTGATAATGAGATGACCAGTACTGGTCTGCTGCAGGTTAGTGGGGAAATTAGTTTAATTTGTCATTCAGAATAAACATTTATAAAGGGAAATTACAAACTGGAACAATTGAGCAGAATTACTCTGATAATAAAACAAAATGTAATTTACTCACCCTTAATTTGTGCCAACTTGTATTACACTAAAGAAGATATTTTAAAGACAGTTTTTATCCACACAATGATAGATCTTTGACTTTGTGTAAACTAAACATCAACATACCTTTTTTGATAAAAAGATACAGGTTTGGAACAGTGAGTTTAAATAAATGACATGATTGACAATACGCCTACAGTGGCTGAATGTGTAGGTCCCTCCATGCAGAAAGTACGACCAGCCTCTGGCAGACACACATGTTTGCAGATTGTCATGCAGAATGTGACTCAGCCCATGGGCATTGCTCTGATTCTTATCACTGTGCGCACATCTGATGAGAAAACAGTGTCTGACAAACACAGGTACTTTTACATTCCCCTCGTATCTTTTTTTAACGATTACATCAAAGCTGGGTAAGCCGGGTGGCAACATAGAGACAAATCTCAACCGCATCTACTCGTCAGAATTCCTGATATGAAATGACATTTGATTTACAAGGAGAGGGGAGAAGGAGGACAAAGTGGACAAAAAAAGCAAAACCAGACAGCCTGCATAATGATTCTGAGTGGATGAACATTCAGGGGTCTGAGAGTTTGACAAGCCCACCAGTATAGAAAGCCTATAGGCCTGTTTGTACAAACTAAATGAGACAATGTTAGGTAACACTTTATTTCGATAGTCCACTTTAGACATTCTACTAACTATAAGTAACTTTTCAACTACATGTCAACT
>JAOTRC010000022.1:19783553-19813318 GCA_027497675.1 Cyprinella lutrensis
AATCATATTTCAAGCAATTAAGATCAATCATGTTGAACAGTGCGCATCTTAAGTGTCTCAAGTGTCAAGTGTTGAAGAAAATAATTCTTTATTTATCAGCTTCAGCATATCAGCCAAATTTTATTATCGGGCCGATAACGATGACATAAAAATGAACAAATATCGGCCGATACCGATATGGTGGCTGATGTTTTGTAGGTGGCATGTTGGTTTGAATCGACTCCAGGAAGAGTAGCGGCTCGTGTGCAGCTAATGGAGTTGTAAATAAATAAATAAATATCGTGCATCACTATTTGTTACTTTTGATATGACAGTCTCGTCTTTCAAATTCTGTCCATTTTATTCTGAAATTAATAAATGGTGTTTTGATACTCTTAAATGTAACGTAACAGATCGCTGTAGTGCCTCAGTTTAAGTGGCAGCCAAAGCACAAGTGTTTTCTTCCACGTTATTACAAGTTATATCTCGAAAAACAGACATGCATTTCATGTATGAAGATATGTGAAAATATGCAGTACAACTTACCGAAACCTGTCTCATATAATCATTTGTTTCAACCGTGGAAAGATGTCAATAAAACAGCTTGTGAACAATGTCACTTAATGTTGCATTTACCTCAGAAAAGTTATCCTATGATCACAGTTCATTTGTTAGCTAAAAAAACACCAGAGAGGACCTTATTTACTGTTAAATATAAATGCATCTTTGAACAATTTTCCCATGAAGACGAGTGCTTATGAAAACTGCATCTGCTTTGCATACAAACATTTCACTTTTTATTGGCGTGTAATTATATCTGAAAATAAATAGCAGTTGAATATAATACCTCTGTTGTTAATTGTAAACTGTAATTTTATACTGTACCAAATGAGATGGTTCCCTGTGTAGTTAAGAAAAATCTAACTATTGGTGTCTTTCATGCTCTGTATTTTCTTTTAGCAACAACTGGAGGAAGAGGCTGCGAAACCCCAGGAGCCAGAGCGCACCATCTCACCTCCACCCAGTGAAGCCAAACATCGCAGCCTTGTCCAGATCATCTATGATGAAAACAGGGTGAGAACAAAAACACACTTACTGCATCTTGTATACTCTCTCTCTCGCTGTGTGTGTGTGTGTTTGTATATATATATATACACACACGCACATATAATTAAACACACGCACATTTAAAACAGCTTTTGTACACCTAGGTACACTTAGTTTTTCTGGGTAGCTTTTTAGGTATGTTTCCATTTTTGGGGGTCAAAATACAAAATACTACACTGTATATGTGTTGTGTATATTCAAGTTAGACAAGTACACACATTTTAAACAAATGAATGTTGATTTTCAGTGAAAAAAAATCACCTTTGAACAGACACAGGTAAGTCAAACAGCTGTGACATATCTTAACGAGAGAAATGAGCTGTTAAATCTGTAATGAGGTGCTGCAGTCATTTGGTGGTGAACTCAGCCCCTCCACCACCATATGACTCAGTCCATTATGCTGAATCACGCCACCTCTCAAGCTCCAGAGACTCTCTCTAACAGAACCATTGGCCAATCTTAATTCTCACACTGTGTACTAAAATGACTTTGCTGTTAAAAGCTTGATACATACTTGTTAATTTGAATAAAGACAGTACACCAGAATTAGCATGTACAACCTGTCATACATTTGTGTATTGATGTGACAGACCCCCTTCTGCTGCACATTAGCATTTGGCTCTAGATGGAAATTTGGACATTATCCCTTGCCTGTACTTGTCTACAGTAAAAAAAGTCAAAACAGAACCTTTACAGAAAATCCAAATGGAAATAGCTGTCCATCTAGGCTCCTTTGAAATACTTTGAGGAGCTATGATTTGGAGTGCACTACTGTTATGTTTATATATTATATGCAATGTATTCTGTGTAAATTAGGATGCAGTTGTGGAAAGTCATACAGTATAGAAAGTGTCTGTGGTGCTAGTGGTCCCTCTAGTGGGGAGAGACTAGACGATTTAAGAAGAGAGTCTCAAACCAGGGGTAGGGCTTATATATATATAACATAAAATATTTATTTGCATCTTGCGTTTTTATGAGATATTGACTTCAAGTACTATGTTAATAATTTTGTTACTAACAAATATGTTAGTAATGGAGTTTTGGCTGTGATTATCTGTTAAAATATGATTATAAAAGCACAAAAAACATGATGACAGCAGTTATCCTATATTTGGGCCATCTGAGAGTCCATTATGGAGCACATTTTATTTGTTAGCGTGGTGGATTTCTTTTCTGGTTTTTGCGTCTTGACTGCGTCTCAAACCACCACCTGAGGTTTTGAGTGATCAGATTACTGGCTATCGTTTGACTGGCTTTTTTGGCACAACATTTCTGCATACCCTGCTGAAAGCTTCATGTATCTCCATCATAATTGAATCTGCCTTTTACTGTTCTCTGCCTCAAGTGTATCCAGGTCTGTACTCGGTACTTTCGTTTCCCATGTCAGGTGGTTCTGGCTTCCGTCCTGCTGTGATCTTTTAATCACACCCTCCATCTCTTAATCCATTAAGGTCTCTCATGCTGCGATACTGCCGAAGAGGGCTCACTCCTTCCTGCTCTCTTCCAGGAAGCACTCGATGCTCTCTGAAATCCATGAGATAGAATACAGGAGCTAGTTTTGTTAAAGCGCCAGTATCACACCGATTCACAGCGGGAGAGGAAATTGTCTTATTAAAGGTGCCATGTTCTACAATAGCAGTTTGTTGTTTTCCTTTGAAGTGCACTGATAATGTTGGACAAGATTCCTGCAGGAAAACTGATTTTGTATTCTTTCTCCCTGGGAAAAAAACAGCTAATTTGGCTACTGTACCTTTAATACACCTCTATGTAAATATGATTATCTAACCTATTTGCATTTGGCAAATCAATTGAACAGCTAATCAATGAAAAGCTTGCTCTAACAGTAAACTAGTATTCATTAAAATGCAAATACTTCATAATTTATATAATATATTTTTAATTTAATCAGTTTTTAGAATAATATATGTACCTATGGTTTACTTTATATTTTAATCTAGTATTATTAAGTATTTAATAATTTGAATTACAGTTTGTAACTTAAATCTACTATTAAAATCGTAACCTTCATAATATGAAATAAAGACAAATTGAAAAAATATTAATAGAATGATCAGCTATCAGTGCAGATGATGTTTGCAGCCCTACTTGTATGAAATGAGCAGTTTCGTATGTCAGGGTCATAATTGACGTCATAGTCAGTGATATTTGAACGACTCAGTCTTTATAAGGACTGTACCTTATTGGAGTGTTTATAAGGAGTGTACTCTTAGTGAGGTCATACACAAGAATTTTGTTGCATATACACTAGGTAAATGAAGTAAGCATCAATAGATAGTTGAAAATGCCCTATTTATCCAATCTCAGTAATGGAGTAAAATCACCCCATTATTTTTAAAGGGTGCATTAGTACCTGTGTGTGACTATTCCTAAAAGTTTTGTTTGCACGAGAAAAGGAAAATGTACTTTTAGGGCTTTCGTTTTATATGTTTGTGTGGAAGAGACACACAAGCCACATAAAACTGCCAGCAATCTGCTGCTTTTGTCACCATATCCCAATTTGGTCTCAATTTTTTTCTTGCTTTCTCTGTTGCAGGACAGCACAGAATGTAATAGATTCTTCTTTCTTTATTGCATCTAATTGGATTACCTCCCCAGCCATCTTTCCCTCCCCGTCCTCTTTCATAAAGAGGGGAGAGGTAGATGGCAGAGGGCAGCGAGTGTATTCTGTTGAGAGCTCTATTAATAGTACATCCCTTATACACTTGCTTGTTTATGTGTGTGCGCTAGAGAGAGTGTAAGGTGTGTTGCTGTGGTGATGTGCTGCTGACATGTGCGCCTTGTGTGTTTTTTGAACAGAAAAAAGCAGAGGAGGCTCACCGCATCCTGGAGGGACTCGGACCCCGAGTAGAGCTGGTGAGTCCACGTTTATCTCCTTTTTTTCATATATCGTCCCTCTTTTTTCCCCCCAGCAATCTTCTCTATTAAAAATAACTTAAGGTACCAGCTGATCCCAATATTTTAGTTTATAGCAGTATCTGCTCAGCTCATGCACTTACACAGTGTACTTTTCAAAGATAGGTCATGTCACATTAGCCAGTTATGTCTGAGTTGATATATAGGGTCTTCATTTTGTCATCATGTTTTGTGACAACATAAATCAAAACCATCAAAACCATAATTTGATTTCTCAAATTATATTTACATATTTTTTTTTTTACATTTATGCGTCACATTTGAGGTGGATGAGAACCTACTGCTGTAACATGACCTCCACTGTGTGAATTGAAATATGAACTCCTTTACCCTGCGAGTCTGTGACACTACATACACTGCTGCCTATTTGTTATCAACATTGCTGTTGACCTGGTGCAGAAGCGATTAGCACAACTCCAAACAGGAAGTGACCTCCAATGTCTTGATAATCAAGACGAGCAGTCTTTCTAGTGCCGCCCATTGGATCAAATGCTCTGGACTTCCGTGACTTACTGCCACACTTCCATTTTCCTTCACGTCCAAAATCCTTCACTTGACCTCTCAAACGAGTGCATGATGAAGATGAGAGCAGAAGGTTTTAGATGTGGTGTTGGAGAGGACAGTCTTCTTTGTGTTTCTGGGCTTGGCTGAAAAATGGGACGTTAGAAAAAGAAAAGTTCTCCCAGAGCTGGGCTGCCTTGATGTGACCGCGGTGTTTGTGTGTGTGAAACTGAACTCTACTGCTTTCATCTGTGTCCCCTACAGCCTTTGTACAACCAGCCGTCTGATACCAAACAGTACCATGAGAACATCAAGATGTGAGTACGCCTCTCTCTGTCTCCCTCTCTTTCCTTAAAAAACTCAAACAACTGTGTCCATCTGAAATTTGAGGCTTAAACAATTACAATCATGCTTATTTTTCCATCTCAGTTACTGCAGTTTATAATTATTGAGGGATGAAACTGAGAACTAGCATTGTAGGCACACAGGCATAGAGCTCAATTAATATTCTAATATTGTAGTTCCTTATATGTTCGTTCGTTTAGTCCTTCGTTTACAGAATTGATTTGGTCTTCATAATTTTGCCGATGAACCCTGTGCATCATGCAGCTGACGACCATTTAGGGGTTTTGAACTGTTCTCTTAGTTGCATTATTATTATCACTTGTTTATTGTGGCTAACAAATCCCCTACTTCCAATATTCTGTAATCCTTCGATGATGTTTTGGCTTATTTGGCCTCATAAAATTCAGACCAGCAAATGTGGGCATGAGAAAGAGAGAATGTATTTCAACCTTTCATTTTAAGATTTTGTACTCAGGAGTCCTTTATTGACCTGAGCATCACCAGTGAGAAATATTTGTGTAAGAGGTAATGTGTGTGTAGATCTTGGGCGTTGAGCTGCATTCTTGGTTCCAATGTCTCGTACAGCAGCTAACAGTGCCACCTCTGCAGCTACACAATTAATCGGTAACACTTCCTTGTACAGTACAGTACTTACAGTGTACATACCTAGAAAGTACTGCTAATATAAGGTAAGTACATGGAACAAGGGTAGGTTCAGGGTTAGTACCTAGTTATTACCCAGTAATTGTGGTTACTAAAATAACTGTAAGGACTGTAAAAGGGAGCGTTACCAATTAATCTCACTCGCACACGTACATGTATTAACCAACCATTAAATGCACCCGTCGTACATGTCAAATGCACAGTCTGAGCGATATCTGAAACCAGGTGCACACACACACACACCTTCATGTAGGAATCAATCATTAATGCAGGATGAGAGTAGATTAATGTCGTGTGAGAGGTTGGCGGCCAGGAATTAATCGGTATGGACTGTGAGAGAATTAAGGCTGATTACTAATCTGACCTGCATTGCTAGCTAACTGACTGTCTGCCATTGAAGTCATATCTATGGACATAGAGCTGGGCTCTTTTATCTTGGGCTGGTATGCAAAATGTCTATGATTAGGGTTCCTTTCTATCACATGAAGCTCACTGATATAAGCTCACTTGGGCTTGAAGTTATCTTGATTTGTGCTTGCAAATATTGACCAGACGCATTAAAGAAAAAAGTTTGTTTTTGTTAAGTTTAATGTTTTAACTCTCCCCTTTACAGAAATCAGGCAATGAGGAAGAAGCTCATTCTGTATTTCAAAAGAAGAAATCATGCTCGGAAGCAGTGGGTAAGTGATAGCATTCAAACACAAACACACAGCAGGATGGCATTGTTGGAGCTCCCTGTATCTGAATATTAGGCAGCCAGCATATAGCTATCCATAGAGGGGGTTGAAGTGATCATGTCATTGAAGTTATTGAATGATGGGGTGGTTAAAATGACATTGGAGGTGTTCGTCAGTGATCAGTTTTATTTAAATGTTTCCTCTCTTGATGACTTTACTGCAGTGTGCTGTGCCTAGATTTTGATTTTCATCTTTTGCATTCTGACTGGTATGCTCAGGAACAGAAGTTCTGTCAGCGCTACGACCAGCTAATGGAGGCCTGGGAGAAGAAAGTCGAGCGCATCGAGAATAACCCACGCCGCAGAGCCAAAGAGAGCAAAGTGCGGGAGTACTATGAAAAGCAGTTTCCTGAGATCCGCAAACAGAGAGAGATGCAGGAACGCATGCAGAAGTGAGTGGAGACTTTGAAGACTTTATCATGTGTGGTTTCATAAGCTCATGTGTTTAATGTCTGTATTTGTGCGTTTTTCTACAGTAGAGTGGCTCAGCGAGGTGGAGGTCTGGCCTCAGGGGCCCGCAGCGAACATGAGGTTTCTGAGATCATCGATGGCATTTCAGAGCAAGAGGTAGGAGTGCAACTTTGATAGTGTTTCCTGCACTGCTTTTCAGTGTCAAATCTAATGCACCACAGCTGAAGATTACACTTTACCATAGTTGTTAGCTTTCAGTCTGAATTTATGAGATAGGTTTTTGTAAAAAAAAAAAAAAGAAAAAGAAAAAAATCTATTGAAATATGAATCAATAAATCAAATCTTATACCATTCAAAAGTTTCAAATGGTAATTAATAAAAAAACAATACGTTTTATTTATCAAATACACATTTAGTTGATCAAAAGTGACAGTAAAGACATTTAAGATGTTAGAAAAGCTTTCTATTTCAAATAAATGCTGTTCTTTTGAACTTTCAGGAATCCTCAGCCTTGGTGAGCATAAGAGACTTCTTTCAAAAACTTTTAAAAAATCTTACCAACCCCAAACTTTTGAACGGTAGTGTATGTATGTTTCTTAAACAGTATTGTATACACTCAGGGGCTGCAAACGATTCTATGGGAAATGCTGTTACACACAACAGATAAGCATACTCTTGAAAATAAAATGTATGTGTGCTTGACTGGAAAGTACACACATATCAAAGTGACTTTAAAACTCAAGGTCTCTTGCACAACAAGGAGGGTTTTGTGGCTGATCTACTTCCTAAACTCAGACACAGATTCAGCGTCCACATATTTGCTTGTTTCTGACTTGTGAAATGACTGTTTCTTTTCACATATTTATTTTTCTTTGCCTTTCTTTCTCGTTCTGCAGAATTCAGAGAAGCAGATGCGTCAGTTAGCCGTCATCCCTCCCATGTTGTTTGATGCCGAACAGCAGAGGATAAAGTTCATCAACATGAACGGGCTGATGGACGATCCCATGAAGGTCTACAAAGACAGACAGGTCATGAACATGTGGAGCGAACAGGAGAAGGACACTTTTCGTGAGAAGTACGTTCTGCGCTTATTGTGACGATGTGCGTGTTGATTTTGCATGAATGAATGAGGAGTTGTAAAATCTGTACTAAGATGTATCTGCTTGTAGGACCGGCAAGAGCTCTCAAGAGCTCAGCAGTTTTTGTGCATGTGGTCGTATTTGTTATAGGTGCTGTGCTAGGGAAAAAAAATGAACAATTGAAATCTGTGCTGATGCTGAAGTAAGCACGACTATTTGAGCAGACTTCTCCAGTCATCTAAAGGCCAACTGATATAAACATGCAATAGAGTTTTAGTGGCCACTATAACAGTAGCCCATATGAATAGTGTGATTAATAAATCTGTTAGTCAACCTGGCGAATTTGCATGACAACTTAAAACACTTGCAAAATCTTTGTGGGGAAATCTTGCATTCTTATTGAAAATTTGCTGAACAAGGGTAAATGTGACCACATCTACACCTCCTCTGCGATTTTAAAAAAAAAACATATACACCACTTATAGTTCAAGTTTGACTTGACATTGTAGCGATGTGATGATATGGACATTTTTGCAGATAGATTTTCATTTCATTGCATCACTACCAATCTGTATCGAATTTGATTTTAATGTGGCAGCGGATGGGCTTTGTTAAGCACTGGATCATGATGCAGAGGTCAGCAGCAGAAGGAAGTGAGAGAGAATCTAGTCTAGTTGTTAAGCATGACTTACTGAGTGGATGAGGAACCTTAGCAGTCCAATCCACCTCGTAACGAAAGTCGTTCAAATAATGAAATGGTTAAGTATAGCATTTGAACGTTGTGTTTGCTCTGTATCACAACTCTTCCTCTCCCTCATTGCAGGTTTATCCAGCACCCAAAAAACTTTGGCCTGATAGCCTCCTTTCTGGAGAGAAAGGTACACCTGCATCTTTATTAATACCATCCTCTTCAGTGCTGTGTGCACTGCATAAATATGAACTGAGACTATGAGCAGAACGAGTAAGGTTTGAAGTGTTGTGCGTCTCTGCTCACAGACGGTGGCTGAGTGTGTCCTGTTCTACTATCTGACTAAGAAGAATGAGAACTACAAGAACATCGTTCGCAGGAACTACCGTCGCCGAGGCAGGAGCCAGGTAAGCTTGAGACTCTATCTCCCATCCTGCACTTTGACATTTTAATGTTGTGTTTCATTCAAAGTTGTTTAAAGAAGAAAACCACCAATGCTAGTATTTGTTTTTGAGGTTGACTATCAACAGAGAAGATTGTAAAGAGGTTTCAGTGTATTTTGAAACAATATTTTTTTTTTAGCTTAAAGCACCGCTATTTTGCATGACGTCATATACTAGCATCTTTGCTAAATCAATTGTAGACTTCTGCTGGTTTGTGTGTTCAAATTAATGGTCCCACATCAAGTGGTGTCCCATTGCCAAGTAGAGAGCTGGAATTACGACTTTACGAATTGAATGGAACGCAGAATAAGCACTGAAAACCCCAAGGATGTTGTCTATGGCATTATACTAGGGCTGGTCGATTAATCGAAACCGAAATTCAGAGCCTATAACCGAGGTAATTTTACCATGTCGGTTATTTCGTTTTTTTAATCCTATTAATATATCCGTCCACGGTGTGTTAATATACTTAAAAAAAAGAAATGTTACTTCAAAAATAAGTATTTTCTACATTTTTTTTTTTTTAGAAAAAATTGAAATATTTCATATTATATATTCATCTTTGTGTTTCCTTATTTTAGAATCACAAAGATAGGATTATGCACTCTTTCATTAGAAAAAATATGTACATAAATAGTATAAGCCTTGCCAGTGACATGAAAGAAAAAAAAATAAAATAATCGTTCAATAATCGTAATCGAGGTAACTTGTTTGATTAATCGCGATTATGATTTTAGCCAAAATCGTCCAGCCCCACATTATACTATATTAAATAGTATAAGCATTGTTTATTTGCTTGTGGTTGTGTCCACTCTTTCACAGCATTTACGTCATGATTAGAGTTTGACTGATTGTGGATTTTTACCTATACCGATAACTAGGTTTTACCGTAAGTGCCGATAACCGATTAATCAACCGATATTTTTAAAATGTATACTGTATCAAAAACCAACGTGACACTCCAAGTAAAACAGTGTTGAACTAAGATGTACTAAATTAAATAAATATATAAATATGAATATATTAAAATGAGAAGTTGTACAGAACAATTTCTACACAAATTAATTTAAACATAAAAATATTACAGGTTTCTTCAGCTTTAACCTAGAAACATACGTTTTCTAAAGAGTATGCTATGCATAAAGATGGACATATTTAAATATTTGCAAAGGCCAGAACATTAAAATGGCATAAATGAAGACATATATTACATGCAAATTTAATTTTGTAGACATATATTACATGCAAAAGTTTACATTTTTTTTGTGTCACATTTCTTTAACCGCTTGAGGTACTAATGTTAGAGTCCTCACAGCCTTGACGGCAAACATACTTCTGTTCTGCTAAAGCAGCATATAGTCGAAAATTATGTATTTAATTTGAAAAAAATGTAGTGTTCTGTGTTCATACCATTTCGCTGCCTGTGTTTTGCGCATCTGCAGTGTCAGTGCTGTCAGTGCAGTGTGTTCTGCCTGTGCTGCATGCTGCCTCACGTGTTACAATAAACAACACAAGTCGCCAGTAGTAGTTTTTATTTGCCCGCTAGAGGCCGCTCTCGTTCTGTGTAATGCCAGCAGTCTCTTCTCAGCTCTCTTGTACTGTGTAATGACAGCCGGCACACTCTTCTCAGCAACGGACGCAACTATCGGTGTGGATTTTTACAGATAACAATAGTTCCACCAATCAACTATATCGGTACCGATATATCGGCAAAACTGATGAATCGGTCAACCTAGTCATGATTATAATGTTTATAGTGGCAGTGTGAATTTGGCTTGTCTTTTTAATGAGTTTGTGTTATTAAAAATGAATCGGCATGATTCTAATGAGCATCACAGGCGCACACCTCAAAGTGAGCTCAAACCATATGAAGTAATTATCCAACTCTCTGCTCTGTTGGAGTCCTCCGTGATTCTCTCCTTATCTAAAACACACTCATTAATTTCTGTTCGTGTGTGTGAGAGAGATCACGCACACAGAGAGTCACGGCACTGTTGCGTCGTGAATGTATGAATGTTTGTGTTTTGGTTTAGAGAGAGAGAGAGAGCAGAAGATGAAATTGTTAGAAGGAGAGCTCTCCCTGTGTGTGTGTGTGTTGCCTGCAATAATAACAGGCTCAATAAAAGCTGATAGAATAATGAGCCCACAGACAAACACATTTGTTTTACTGGTCTTCTGCTGCCGGAGCAGTTCTGCTCAGGTCATTAAATATTGCCTGATCTTAATGGGCTCGCATTAAAATGCTCTCAGCCAGTGCCACAAACACAGAAAGCGAGGGATATA
Source organism: Cyprinella lutrensis (assembly GCA_027497675.1). NCBI lineage: Eukaryota > Metazoa > Chordata > Actinopteri > Cypriniformes > Leuciscidae > Cyprinella > Cyprinella lutrensis. The sequence continues at coordinate 19,794,723 of JAOTRC010000022.1, forward strand.
GCGGGATGAGCCTGATGAGTGAGAGAAAGCACGAACAAAAGGGAGACAGGAAAACAGAAAGCAAGTTACAGTATGGTTGAGTGCATCTGTATATGTGTGTTTAACTGTGCATGAATAACTGCGTGTGTGTGCATGCAGCACTGTAATGAGGGATGTGGGCAACTGACGTGACATCTAATTGTACTGAAAAAGCCCATTGAGTTGTATCTCTTATATTGCTCAAAATAATCTATTCAGATTAAAAGTAAAAAAAAACAAAAAACGTTTGGTGTCAGTATTAATATGAAATTTATATGTATTATTAAGAAGATGAAGATTAATATGTAAATGTATTTAAGAACAATTCTAATAGTTAAATAATTAAATGCATATTAAAACATAAGCTTGTCTAGATGCAAAATAGTCACCAATTATCTTGCCATTTTTATGCAATCTCTTTTTAGACTTAATGTGCGTTCACACCGAAAGCGAATAGCGCGTCAAATTCGCGTCTACCGCATCTAGTTTGACGCTTGACCACTTTGTGTTAATTTGTGCGTCAAGAGTGAAACTGACGCACGTAAAAACAAAAGTTTGAAGCAAAATTTACGCACGTTGCGCGTCAGAATTGAAACCCATTGGCGGCCATCTTTTTTATGTTGATCGAGCATTCATCGAGAGAGTCAACGCTCTGTATTTGCCCTGGAGAGCAGAACAGCGGCGTGGGGATCATTATCACCATATTTGTGTCCACCATATTTGGATGCCGGCCACTGTCAGCGGTACTTCCACCTGTCCCATGCCCAGTTTGATGACTTGTTGTCCCGCATCGGAGTGAGGATCACCCTCATCCATCTAATCTGTAATTTGTTTTGATGATAAATAGAGCCAACCTCCAAAAGTTATTAACCTGTCCTGTGATTTTTTTTTTCTCTCTCTCACGTCCAGCATATTGCCTTGGCAAACAAAAAATGTTTTTCACAATATAACCCAATTCACAGTTTTATGTGAAAGATTAGGCTGGATGATTTTCAGATCATTGTGAAGAAAAAAAAAAAAAAAACTCTAGGCCACAACATTCATTAGTCAAAAGTAATGTGGATGCATATTTCATATGTGTTGTGTGGCCTTATTTGAGAAACTTTCTTTTTTTTTCGATAACCACACATAAACAATATTCTCTCAAAAAATACAAACATGTACATACATGTTGCTCAAATATTATGGTACCCCTGTTTGTGCTAAATATAGTGTAATTTCACCTGTGCCATCAATGTGTTTATAAGCAACTGAAATAAACACAAATGTCAGAGCATGTCAGAACATCTCAAGGACTCCAAATACACCTTGGACCCCAGAGGGTTAAGAGGAAATGTACAACAAAAATTAGCAGACCTTCCAGCTGATCGTTTCTTCCAATCTCCTCCTCTCACACATGTCGGAGTAGACATGTTTGGACCGTGGAACATAAGCAACTACCTTACATTAGGAAGAAGAACAAACACTGGGCAGTAATGTTCACCTGTTTAGTCACACGAGGAGTTCACATCGAGGTTGTTGAGTCTCTCTCTACTTCAAGTTTCATAAATGCGCTTAGAAGGTTCCTAGCCATAGGGGACCCACCAAACTTTTCCGCTTGGTTTGTGGAATGAACTTTTTTGGAGCATGCAAGGAGCTTCAGATAAGTTCAAAAGACCCAGAGCTTCAATCCTACCTCAAAACAGAGCCATGCACTTGCAAGTTTAACCCACCTCACTCTTCTCACATGGGAGTCTCACCAACAAACACATGATCGGAGTGGCTTGGCATATCTTGGATGCTATGATGCTGAAGGTTCATTGTCCAAATCTGACTCATGAAGTACTTGTGACCCTCATGGTAGAGGTAACAGCCATAATGATTTGTTGTACATTAGTACCTGTCATCTTATCCTCAACAACCTGATTTGCTGACTCCAAGGGCTCTTCTCACTCAGAAAATCTATCCCATTTCTATTCCTCCTGGAAACTGCGATCCAGAACTTGTACCAGAAGCAATGGAAACAGGTGCAGAGTCTGGCTAACTTAGCCAGATATGATGGCAAGAAGAGTATCTAAACAAAAATAACAACTTTATTCAACTATTTATCTTTTATTGCGCACAAAGTTCTCGTCGCTTGATAACCTTAAGATTGAGCCACTGTAGTCACTTGTACTATTTTAACAATGTTTTTACTAACTTTCATGGTTAGTACTAAGATGTAGTGAGGATAAGATGAACTAAGATGGAGTGAGGATAAGACTGATATTCTGGGATAGATTTTAATACTTCATGGGGCCTGTAAATTGTACATGTAAATTTGAAACTATTTTCTGTATTTATACTATTTTAAGAATTATAATGTAGCCTATTTATGCATACATTTCTAGTTTAAAATGTCAATGGTGACATTCTTGTTCAGATACCCCCCCTCTGATTTGTTTTGTTTCAAACAAATATTGCACCTAGCATATTAACAAGAAATCTCTCTCCCTCTTTTCTGTTCTTTATTGATTTATTAAGATCAGACCGAACGCTGAACGCATCAGTTTAAATTATACATTAAGTGAGACATTAAGCAAATAATTCAAAGTCACATTGTTGTGTTAACTCCCATTCTGAGGGTGATGATTTTGAACTGATGGCCAATGGTATGAAGAATTTTGACACATGTGCACCATTTGTTGACGTCTGCGAGTGTAAGAGGCCAGCCAAGATTAAAAAATGTCAATATCTGATTCTCGAGAAAGCTAAGAAATGGAGCTCATTTCACCATTTGGAGTGTGGATGTGTTAATCACATCATGGGAGGGCAGATCTAGATTCTGTCACACTTTGTAAGTCTGAATTAAAGGAGTGAAGGGCCTCCCTGTGTTTCATGCCTTGGCTGTAAACAGCACAGTTAAATGTTATGTTCCTCATTATGTTGTAAGTGGGTTAGCATATTCATTTGCCACTGAAGTAGGTTATACCTAGAAGCGCCTTCATCCCTGATTAGCATGTCATCAACAAGCAGTTTGTGCCCACGCTGGCCTCTTGACAATTCACATGTGGCCAAGATAATGAAAATTAAAGCAAAAAATAAGAGAGAGCTTTTGGTCCCCCTCTCTGGAGATTTGAACACTAATTGTAGTGAAAAATGGACTTAATTTCTACACTCCCTCAGTAAGAGTTTCTTACATCCAAGCTGATGGAAAAGAGTGAAATAGTATTACCACTAATTAAGGCTAAGCAGAATAAATTATGCAAGCGTTTAATACTCCAGGGCAAATACTAAAAAGGAATTACATGATGGTGCGGTGCCACTAAAACTAGCGACTAAATTCAATACTAATAAAGCGTGCTTCAGTGGGCAGAGCAACAACAAACAGTCTGCACAAAAACATTGTGCACTTGAGGAATCTGTATTGAATCAAAGCGTAAAATCGACTATTATAGATCCCTGATTGTTTTCAGTCAAGAACTGAAAAATAATGGGTGTTAGAGTCTTGCATTTTTGTGTACTAAGGTGTAAAGGAACTAGGAATCGGGGTAAGTGGTTGTGCGATTCGTATCACCTCTTACATCACGATCCTCCGATGAGCTTGGAAATTCACAGACAGCTGTGCTGGAATTCCTGTATTCTCCATGCCTCATTGAGCACTGTCAGTTCTGTCCAGCGCGTCTGTCTGTGGCTACGGCTTCGACGCCTGGCCTGTGAAAAACGTGGCCTGCCCCATTGGGTCTAATTCTGGGAGACATATTTAGTGCATGATTTAGCTAGCAGACTTACAGCTGTGTCCCAACTCTCACGACAAGGCCACTGGGCCGTCACACAAGTGTAATTAACCCGTTCATTATGAAAATAAGGCACCATCATGCATAATTCTATCTCCAGCAGATGCAAGGATGTGCTTGGGTGAGCCGAGACTGTTCGTTCCACCAAGCATGTGATGACATCATTCTGTCGTAAGTTATCTCAGGGGAGCGAGGGGAAGTTTTGCAGTCAGAGTTTAGAATTAGCTGAGGATTCATCTCTTGGGATTCTATAGCTCAGGTCTGGTCCTGAAGTTTTCGTTTTGTTTTTTTGTTAAATAGAGAAAGGTCATTGGTCAGATTCATGGTTTTCTGTGCAAGACCACTCTTGATGGACATTTAGTCTAATTAAATGCAGTGATTTTTTTTCAAAGTGGATTTGTAATCATGTCACATTTACTAACTTTTGCACACACATGTTTATTATGCTAATGCTAAACAAACTTGTAATTACCCATACTGAGCACAGAGCGTGTGATATTTATGAAAGGAGAGACACAGCTGGGATGGTAGGCGCTCTGTTCTATCCCTCCTTCAGTGTGTGTGTGTGTGTGTGTGTGTGTTTGTTGGACAATGAGACAGATGGACCTTTTAAAACTAAGCAAAATAAGTAAAGACAGAAACAGTCTGTTAAAAATGAAAATAAACAAAAAAAAAAAAAGATTTAATGGACAGCACAAACATACGGCAAATGTATCCTTGTTTGCATGTCTGTATGATAGATGTTATTTGTATTATGACTACTACTAATAATAACTATTATTATTATTATTTAATTGCTAACTGTATCATAAGAAATGGTTGTCATTAGATTACAAGATATTTTGTTCTTTCCATCTGGATGTCTTTTGGATTTGGATTTTGCTTTGAACCCCTTTTAGGATAGAGGCTCTATCATCCTCTGCATTTGTTATTATTTGTGATCACATCCGATGGCTGTAATCTGTGTTAAGAAATATATTTTGAGATCCATTAAAGGAAAGCTTTGGGTGGAGATTCCAACTAATGTTCAGCAAAATACTGCAGTGCTTTCTGGCTATCTGACATTTCTTTCTAAATGTTTTTTTTTTTTTTTTTTTTCCTAATATTTGTTTCTGATGCTTTCTCTGGTCTGAACCCTGATCAGCAAATCACTCAGTTGCATGCATTTAAATAGAGCTAGATAAAATATTTACATGGACAGAACAGAAGTGTCCTTTACTTTAGATGTGATCATTACCTTTCAAATTAAGGGTTCTCTAACTGTCAGCAATAGAAGAGATTGTTATGGTATTCCTGTATGTTGTTCCTCTGTTGAGAATACGACAGCACCTGTTTAAAATGGAACAGCTCAGCAAGTGCCGTCTGACACATGCACACTGCTCTAATCTATGTGCCAAAGCCAGTGTGTTCCACTAAAACTCTTCAGCAAAGGGTCTGGAGGGAGGAAAGAATGTTAAGCATGCTTGATTTCATTTAAAAAATCTTGATATTTAACATATTATTTAACATAAAGCATAGTTGTCTTGAACAGAACAGTCAAAAACACAACAGTGAAATTCAGAGGCTAGGAAACTTAGTAATCATGTCAAAAACAGAACACATAAAAAGTATCTAGTTCACTCCATTAAAACTCAGAACTGCATTAAGGAGCCATTTTTTCTCTCTCTTTCTCCAGCGCTCAACGGGAAGTCCTACCTGCTAAATATCACATGACCCTCCAATCCTTTAAATGTAGCATTCCCGTCTTTCCCATGGGGCGTATTGTAGGTGCATTGCACACCACTAATGGAAAGCGGGATGGACGATAATGCGCATTGCTCCAGCGTTTCCCGTAGTTTCTGCCCCCCAGGCATCGCACATTGTTCATCAATGCTTGCCCAGTTCATTATAGCACTTAGAGACAGGCTAGGTCATAGCATCCAAGCTCTGGGTGAGTGATACGTGCACACAATAGGCCATCATTTACCACACATCTCTGCTGTGTGGTGCTGTGCTGCAGCCTTGCCTTTTTGCTATTCATCACAGCTAATGTTTTAATATTGGCACTTTAACAACAGAGAGGAGTTCATCTCCAACACAAATACACATTAATGGAATTTTCCATTTGCTGCATGAATATTGAATTGAATGTCAAAATGGGACGTGCTGGACCAAGTGAATGGATGATACTTCTATTCACAAATGACTTTTTATTTTTAGGGTATCTGAAGTAAGTCTATGAAAAAGGTGAATAGAAATGGACATTTGAATAGGGAAAAGAAAATTGATTGCTAACTTTGGCTCTTCTGTGTAGTATTAAAGAAAATATGTCATAGAAGTAAAAAAAAAAAAAAAAAAAAAAAAAAAAAAAAAAAACAGAATGAAGCCAACAAGGTCAAGACTCGTTGCGTGGCTCACACATAACACACCTTAACAATAAATAACACTGAACAGCATGGTAGGGTTTGAATCAATAGAGAAGCTCTCATGGAACTAATACACCCTAACTGTGAAAAATCGAGCAATATTATCCTCAATAGCATCACACTATAGGAAGCTCTATTGATTGTGCAGTCAATATAAAAAATAGCCTCCAACATGCAACTTTATTCACCCACTATCGCTGAATGTGCTTGGTTAACTTACTCTGCAAAATAAAGTGGAGGACATAATTCAGCTGATTTAAATGTATAATCCATAATGAACATTGTATAGCTTTATAATTGTGACATGAATTAGTGCCGTGCCATGTGCTCTACAGCAAATAATGAATTCATAACTAGATGTCTAATGAGAGTAGAATTCAAATAAGAATCAGACCTAGAATAGAAGCGTATTTCTATATTCATTTTATTTGTCTGTACTCGTTCATGCTCAGATCGTCGGCTGTAAAGAGGGAGGTTAGCTAATGTTGTGAGCATATTCCAATCAGTCTCGTCCAATCAGTGATTGGAGTAAGATCCAACTGTTTCAGATGTACAAGCACCATCCATGAAATAATTAACCACTTGATATTGCTGTCAAAACCCCATGTGCATAGTTAAAGAATATGATCCACGTGCACAAGGACAGAGTTTCTCTCACTGGTGGAGGCCAAAATACCACAGCGGTCCATAAAAGCCTCATTAAATTCCCAATAATTCACATTATCTTCATAGTTACTCTGAATATATAAATCCTTGCCAAAATGAATTTTGAGTTTTGAAGGGAGCAGTGTTCTTTCTCTTCAGCATGCAGAATATAATTGACTATCTGACAATGAAGACCATGCACAAGCCTGATGCACAATGTAGGGAGTCACACATTACTACTTCCAGTAAGTCAATCAGCAGGATTCAGCATGCAGAAAGCTTTTCCTTCCAACTTTTTTAAACTGAAATCAAATCTCTTGTTTTCATTAGGGAGACCAAAATATTCCCTTGCTCTCTGTCACATTATGTAGCAAGCTCCAAATGTTTGTGCTTTTGTCATATTTAGCTCATGCATTCGCTCTGCTGCATATCAAATCAGAAAATAAATAAAAATGTGACAAAATATCACTCCATGCAGTGCAAATGTTCACTTCCGGTGGGGATTTCAGAAGAACTGATACCGGCACAGGGATGAAAGACTGTTTTTTTTTTTTATTATTATTATTATTATTTATGTTGGCTGTACCAAAGGCAAACATTTATGTTGTGTTCCTGTTTTACGAAATGTAATGTGAATGACACTTTGCAGTAGATGAAAAGGGTTCACACAACTAAGGCCCTGTTTACACGAGAACGCTCGCGGGTGAAAACGTAAAAATATTTTATCGGATGTGCCTTTCGTTTACACGGCAATGGCGTTTTTGAGACTCAAAAACGAAAAAAGTGAAACCAACCTCCAGAGTGGAAATCTTAAAAACGCTGCACCGCCGCGTTCCCGTGTAAACGGTAAAAACGCAAAACTCTGCTTGACGGTGAAAGTTATACGCAGGCGCGTGGACTTGGTGTTGTTGTAGTATGCACTCCTAGCCACCTGAAGTGCATACTACATTGAATTTCCCTCACTTTTGTGTATCCGTTTCCACGCGGATTTCCCACACAAAACGCTCGTCTAAACGCAGAATAAAAAAAGATGTCGCAACTCCACTTTTGTGTTTTCTCTTCAGAATCGTTTCCGTGTAAACATAGCCTAAATCTGTTTGGTTATAAGAGTCATTATTAGGTCATTATTATAAATACTTATAAAACGGTTAGTTCCAATTATTGATTCTGATTGGTATATAGCTGTGCTTTATTCATGATAAACATGGCTATGACCGCTTCACCCAACAGTTGTATTTATCACTGCTCAACCCTGCAGTTCCTACGTTGTATTTATTTGCGCTTTCGTTACAATTTTGCAAATTACACATTGGAATGTCGTTGCGTTGTTCACGGTCAGGGACTATTTTTTTGCTAGCAGAGGGAAGGATCATTGAAGTTGCACTAATACATTTTTTTTTTTACTTTAATATTTTTATCATGTGATAACCGTTTTATAAAAGCAATAAGGTACTCGAGGCAAGTGCTGTATCGTGAATAAGGAACGGCTGCCGGGGTTGCAGGCACTCTGCTTCGCATCCTTATCCCTTCAGCTGTTACTTATTTACGATACAGCACAGCCTCTCGTACCGCTTACTTAAATTACTTGCCAAAGTGATTAAAATGTTACTAACGATGGCATTAAAAAGTACAAAAAAATCCTTAAAGTACAACAATTTAAGTGTGTAGTGTGATCTTCCATACTTTGTCTGTTACAAATATTGTCATGCATAAAAATAATTATGACAGTGTGTCAATATCAAATGGTTAAAATAATTCCACTTTATACTTATGTATTGCATTAGCATTTCTAATACTTCCTTATGTACAGTGCATACCGTAGAGCACCAGTCATGTACCCACAGCCTTCCGTGGCCATGGCCACATACTGTATTCCCACTGCCATACATTTCGCAACAGGGGTTATGTGATACATGGATCAAATTATTGTCAGATCTGGTAGGATATCAGCAAAATTGCTTATGAAAAAAGCATGAAGATAATACAGCACCTCATGAAGATGTCTGGTTTGAGGCAGAGACTCAGTAGGGGACTTGTACTGTGCATAGCCTATGTCCTGGCACACCAATAGCCAGAGGATTCATTTACACTTAGAGTGCCTGATTTCATGCCTTTCTAGTCTTTGGAGATGTGCTTAGAGTAGAAATAAGACCATTTTGTGTTGTTCAAAACCAGTTAAGGTCCAGAATGACAAGACTTCTGTCATTTGTAGTCTAGATTTAGCAAAGAAAACTTCCAAAGTAGTAACATTTTTTTCAGAATTTGGGGTTTTTATTTCCCCCCAGTTTCTGCTGTTATTTATTTGTTAATTTACGTATTCATGTAGCCTATTTTGCATTACATTTATCAGTGTAGCATAGAAACACTCATATTGTGAAAATATTACTGATATGACATTTCTTCCCGATGGCTGAATGGTCAGAATAATATCGGCCAATGTCGTTAGTTTGGTTTTTCATATGGGGAAAATAAATAAATAAATAAAATCTCTTTCAAAAAATGCTGCAAACTATAAAGAGAACAGTCTAATTTGGTACACTACACTATTAGAAATAAAAATTAACTCCAGAGGTATTATATACTGCTATTTATTTCCAGAAATAATATTTAGCCACACTCAAATAAAAGCTGAAATGTGTTTATTACTACTGTTGGAAATATTACTTTTTTACCACATTTGTGATCAATAATGCAGCCTTGGTGAGCGTTAGGTGCTTCTTTCCAAAATAACATCTTACCAACCACAAACTTTTGAATGAAAACTGATGTTTTGTTAATGATTGGTTATTGTTTAGAACAAATCTGTGAACAAAAACAGAATAGCAGAAATATGTCAAAGTTGTTTTGTCAATCGCAGGATGCTAATTTCTGGGTGCCTTTTCCCATCATCTAATGATAAGTGATATCGAATGGTCATGAGAAGTCGCCCAAACCCTGCCCACAACATTTTTTGGTCTGGAAGTTCGGTCTGGACTCGATCCATTGAGGAGTAATTATGATCAGTAAAAAATTGGTCAGACCAATCAAATTGGCGGTCTTTATATTATGATGGGCAGATGATCAGCACTTACGTACTCATCACGTCATCAAAGAGCGCTTGGTTTGAAGCTGGCTAGAGAATTGAGATGTATAGATTCCGCTATCTTGTCTGTTTTAGAAGAAATCAACAGCACATTCATTTTAAAAGACAAACAGAGAACTGCAATAAAGGCATTTATCGATCGTCAAGATGTGTTTGCCGTCCTTCCTAAAGGATTCGGCAAAAAAATTATTTATCAGCTGGCTCCGATGGTCGCTAAGAAGATGGGATGCAATGAAAACTCAGTTGTCATTGTGCTTTCTCGTTTGGTCGAACTCATGTAAGACCAAGTAAAAGAAGGAACCGAAATTGGCATCACGGTGATGCAACTCATGTCAAAGCCATTGATCCATCAAACAACGGTCACGCTTTGTTACACTACTCGCACACCAACCCATACTGGTAGTCACTGTACCCCATAAGCAGTGTATTTTTTTAAATAAATTATTAGATGCTACTCATCATTTTCTATTTAAATCATTATTAAATACATCATTAAAACATAATTTTAGCTCGCAGTCTCTTTTCTCTGAAGACTCAAATGAACACGCTTCTTCAGCCTGGTGTCTTTCGTCGTCTCTCCATTTAATAAATCAGACAAGTCGTGCTCCAACCGTGTTATAAAGTTGAGACAGGTCGGACAAATGCAGGTAGATTTGCTGGCTTTATTGTCGAGATCTAATCCAAAATGGAGAACTTGTTCGTATATACATTCACACTTTCTATTTTGTTGCGTGTACTTTGTGAATCCTTAAATTCTTTTTGGTCGTTAACATTAAATACTTTTTCCAGAGTGCATCCAGTTCCGTTCTTTGACAACTCGCTCAACGTACGTCACTGACTGCGTTGCACTGATTGGTTGTAGGTATATCCAATTGAATGCAGAGTTTTCTTTTTCATGTTTTGATTAAGACACGCCTAATCAACAATGCCGCCATCAAAGCCCTATGGAGCAGACTCACATTCTGAATAGAATATTAGTATGACGAAGCCAGGTTTTGTATAATTTTGCTAACAATCAGGAACAGTGTAAGGCATGTGGCACATTTATTTTATTTTATGTAATTATATTGTATACATTCCTTGTAGGCTATAAATAACTTTTGGCTTGGAATAAGTCTTGGAAATTGAAGAAAGCGTATTTTTCAATTTACTTTAATATGATAAGATTTTTTTTTCTTTCTCTTCATTCACATTTCTGTGAATGTCTGGAGCATAAATTAAAAGAACATTTTTTTTTTGTTGTTTTTGGAAAAGTTACTCTCTTACTGAATGTGTAAAACTATAGTGTTGTTAGACATGATAAAATAATATCATTCTTCCCAGCTGTCATTTTCTTGCAGTCATTAGTGCAGTTCTGAGAAATAATTGATAAAGTCTTCTTCTTTTTTTTCTTCTTTTCTTTTTAAATGGCACAATGAATGAATAGAATTTTAATTATCTTAGAACTCTAATACTTCACATTAAAGAGCACCTATCATGGATTTTTGAAAACGACTGTTCATGTAGCGTGAAATATAGCTCTAAGGGAATGAAAACATCCTGCAAAGATTTAGATCTAAAAGTGCACCATATCTAAAGTTACTGTCTTTCAAAAGTGAGAGTCGACTCTGAGTCTATGAAATGAATTGTTTTTGAAATGAGTCATTAGCTGTTACATCGTGATGTAGATACTGTAGGTCATTGGCCGCTCCCAACAACTGCACGTGCATACGGAAGTGTAAACTTGAGAAGTGACGTCCTGAACACATTCAAATACTTCAGCTGAATCGCATTATATACATTGCAAAGACAGTTCAGCCACTTGTTTTCATTTGTCCAGGGACGAGTATGTGAAGAATCAGTGGTCAGAGTTCATATTTGCAACGCCCGAACCTTGTGTTCTCATCATTTTAATGACGAATCATTCAAACTTAAAAAAACCTAAATGAATTCAAATGTGGATTCGCAATTCGCAAGCCGGTTGTTCCTGAAGGAGGGCTCAGTATCCAGTGTATATGGATCAGGTTCATCCTCCTCCGAATAACAATCTATAAGTATTATTAATGATGTTTTCTGTAGCATGCACAATATAGGTATATTGTGTTGTGTGTGTTGTGTACACTCCGCACAGCTTCTAAGCGAGGTAAAGTTAGTTTTGTTTTTGATATTCACCAGACATTCGTTGAAAAAATGGCAATTACCTCCTAAACGACTTAGCCAAATATGACTTCGCTCTATATAATAAGCACTGCCCTTCAAAAGCCCCCGCAATGTGAGTTTCGCCTAAGGGACCGTGTGGAAAGTGCACTTTTTCTGACACGTTTGTTCAAACACTATATACGATTTTTTAACACTTGACAAGCTATAATGCTGGTTATGGGCATTCCGTTGCCAACAATCTCTCCCTATGGTTTACCAATAACAACTGATTGGGTCATTTGACCAATCATTTGACCATGTCATTTGATCACTCAAAGGAGGTGTTTGGGAAAATGAATCGTCGAACGAATCATTTGGGAGTTGTTGAGCAAATCAGTTAAAAATAAATGCATATTATTAGACAAATAAAGTGTTTTTTTTTTGTTTGTTTGTTTTTTTTTTTTTTTTTTATCCTTGCATGCACGTTAAACTGTTTTGGGGAACTCCTAAAACAAAAGGAGGAACATTTCAAATGCTTATTGGAGCTCTTTAAGAAGTAGTCAGCCTAGTGCAATATTACTCACAGAATACCTTTCCATACATAGTAGCTACTCTATGGACAGCTGTTGGCTGTGAAGCCTAATTACGGTGTGCCATTTCTACCATTGTTGCCTGTCAAATATGTTGCACTAGCGCATAAAAACAAGCACACCGTGAATCAATTGCCGTTCTGAACTGAGCCAAGCAGGACCCTTTGGACAGCATTCAAAGGCTGTTTTGCTTGTTTTGAGCAGGATGTGAAGCAATGAAAACAATGTTGTCAATACCTTCAGCCACTTAAAAAGAAACCCAAAATGCAACATTATGCCTTGGGAAACAGCAAGTACAATCTAGTTATTTTGATTAATTGCTGCTGTACACAAGTAAATTTAAAAGTTCAATTTAAATTCTTCCCTTGTGGGTGCTGCCTAATTGCTGTAGTGAGCGCAATTGAGTTTAGTTCGTTTCTTCTTTCTCAAGAATTGAAAATGAATAAAGATTGAAAATATAATGAACAAAAATGATTCCTCAGTTCAGCATTGCTTGACACACAGATTTCTCATGCACATTTCAAGCTAGGCCTTCTGATTGAAAAAAAAAAAAAAAAAAATGTCTGTGAGTGTTTGTGACCTTTGTTCAGCACAACTTACACATCCTGACCACTATTAGTGCACGTCTAATGATCGACAACATGACATTTTCTATCGGTAAAATGTCAGATTCAGCTTATTGTATGACAGACAAAATGCTGTAATGGAATTCACTCCTTTTTAAACCTTAGCAGTGAACAACATATAGGAATTCTCTGGGGAAATCAACCACAGCATTTAATATGTTCTGCCCACGGTGTGTGAAGAGGTGTGGACCTTGGCTGTACTCGTGCTACAAGAGATGAATTCATCATGAAGACATACCTTAAGTCCCACAGGCATAGTCATTTGTTGATCACCACTTCTTTTCATAGACAACTTGAACACAAGTTTTAGGCCCTATGGATCAGCGGTATGTCTGAAAAAGAAGAATGAAGCATATACTGAAATGAACAATCTACCAACAGTTAAGGTGGCTCTGGGATGTTTGCAGCTGCTTTGCATCCTCTGGCACTGGAAACCTGCTGCATGTGGAAAGCAAAATGGATTCATTGAAGTTTTAGGAGAAAGTGGCATGACATCAGTGAAGAAGCTGAAGCTTGGGTGACATTGGACCTTCCAACAGGACAATGATCCCCAGCATACCTCAAACTCCACTTGGTTGCAGAAGAAGTCCTCAAAGATTCTACAGTGGCCATCAGAGTCACCTGAATTTAACCCTAGAAAATCTCTGGTGGGATTTGAAGAGGCCAATAGCAACATGCAAGAATATTACTGAACTGGAGGCCATTGCTCATGAGGAATGGGCTAAGAGTGAGGACTATTTATGCCTTGTAAAGCATTTATAAAGGAGATTTAAAGGCACATCAATCTTCTAAACAGTAAAATGTAACAAACACAACACAGTGATACAGAACATAGAAATATTTAACAGCCTTTAAAGCTCCTTTATAAATGCTTTACAAGGCATGCATAGTCCTAGATGAGCTTACAAACATAGTTAACTGACCACTACTAAATGCTTTATAACTACCCGAGCGATTTCATGCCACAGCGTCAAAACGGTATTTATGTCTTTGCATTTCATAAGAAAATGGACGTAATTTGAAATCCGAGACTTTGTTTCATATCAATAGTAATAAAGCACAAATATTATTGGGATTTATTGGATGTTATGCATGCTGCAATGCTCCATTCATGCATCGACTGAAAACAAGATGATAGCCTAATCCATTCTTGGGATATAGGAATCGATTAAAATCGAAAAATCAATATTTTTTTTTAACCCAGCCCTACTGGTTATACATCTTGTTTGCTGCAGGTCATAATAAATGGGTAATATAAGGTAACTACAGTACATGGGTTAAGCTTAGGTCCAGGGGTAGGTTCAGGGTTAGTACCTAGTTTGGGTTAGGGTTAGGTTCAGGGTTAGTACCTAGTTATTACACAGTTATTGTAATTACTATGATATTTACATGTAGATGGAAAACAGAACTGTATTTTTTTAAGTGCTACCAAAATAGCTAACTAACATTGTTGTGTAAAGGTACTATATTTCCAATTAAAAAAAAAAAATCAGAACAGAACAAATGTACTAATACACAGATTTTAACAGACAAATTGATGGAAGTGACTTAATAGAATTGTAAACGTTATCTGATTTTATGTCCCCCTCCCCCCTTCCATTGTACTTCCATTGTACTGTACAGTAAGTGTCACTGTTATATGTTATACTGTTATAACCTTGTTATTTTTTCCCCAACATACCACAAATGGTGTCAGTTCAGCTTAACTTGTATTTTACCTGAAATATCCATTTAATGAGAGCATAATCAGGCCTAGACCTGCACCATTAAAAGCCATAGGAACCATAGACTCCAGCCAGTATCAATAATTGCACTGCCAAAACCAAGGTCCCCCTCAAGAGGAATGGATAACATAAGATTAATAACATGTAATTACTGAGGGAAGATTGGACTGTCACTGTGTCGAAAGCAAAAATTAAACGCTTCCTGGAGGAGAGGAGCATGTCCGTAGACATCTGTGTCATCGCTCCTCAGCTGCAGTGAGGAATGTTTCTATCGTTCTCATCCCTTCATTCTCTCTGACTGCCTCTGTCTGTACTTTCGAGGAGAAAATCCCCCATAAGAGTGAGCCCTCTGGAGCTCCCAGCCAGCTTTTGTCTGATACAAGGACTGTGTGGCACTGTGGTCGCCTAAGCAGGTGTATCTCATCCTCTAGTAACAGCGTGGCAGATTGGCCCACTTGTTGAGCACCTAGAGCATAAATCTGTCCTCCTAGGAATGGGAGCCTTCACTAGCATTGAGTTATCAAAGCAAAGGCTCAGAGAACAGTTTGGGCTGCACAGACATATGTGATAATGAGGCAGCAAAACATGCAGCATAGTTTCATCCTGGGCCTGCAGTCTGACCTTTAAAAATGACACAACTGCATTTAGGAGAGTCTTCAAATTACTTTTCTGCGGGCTAAAGGTGCCGACCCCCTATAATCATTAAACGCACAGCTGACATGCTGTTCTCACTGCTGCATGCTGGGCCAACGCTCGGAGAGGTAATGCCACAGAGGTCAATGTGGAAAAAAGGAGAAGCAGCTATAGAGATTCAATATTAAAGACATATTCATAATGAGAGGTCCAGGGACAAACTGCATTTTCTCAAAAATCACTGCTTTAGAGCATACAGCTCCGTATATAAGGGAGTGTTAAAATGATATTGAATGATTTTTACAAGGCATACATTTTTTTTGTAACTTTATTCAAGATTGATTTGTGTTTTTGTCAGTTCTGTTGCATAAATGACACTCTTTAATATTTTAAATGTTAAATCATTACTATGCCGTATTTCTACAGTAATACTGCAAGTCATGCATCATGCAAGTCGACTGTTTAAAACATACATATTGCATAGTGTGAATGAAGGGAAGTTTCTCTCCGAAGTCAATGGATGTAATCACATGGTTAACTATGATTACCTAACAGCTGCAAATGAAATCCACTGTAAGAAGCAGAACACATTTCTTGACAACAGATTGGTGCTTCCTGATAATTAACACTGAACAGCATAATATCTGACAGATTTGAATTCTACTTGCTTTGCTTTTCACCCCCATTAAAAGCTCTTGACTACGTTTGATCAAAGTTCACAGAGGGCATACTACTACTACTACTACTACTACTACTACAAATAATAATGATGATAATAATAATATCATTATTATTATTATTATTATAAGTAGAACAACTATTCGTGTAGCTCAATAATTAGAGCATGATGGATCCAATGCCATGGATTTGATTTGATTTGCCAAGGATTGCATAGCAACGCAAGTCATATTAGATATGTGCCTGCCAAATCCTCAGTGAAAAGGTTAAATAACAATATAAAAATCATTTTATAAATACCTTTAAAAGATAAAACAGTCACCTAATAATACATTCAATTCATACATACATACATTTCTGTGTAAATTCTATGTACTTGTACTTATGAACTACATGAACTTCTATGTACTTGTACTTATGAACTACATGTAAATTTGGAAGCCATCGCACATCATTGGCACTCATCTCTCCTTCACTTAGAGAGAGAGCGAGAGATAGAGTGAAGACGAGAATGTGTGAGAGAGTGACCTCTGATAAATTTCCTCTATTTTCGCTCTGTATGAGTGAGACCTGATGGGGAAGGCACTTCATCATTGAGAAAGGCTCTCACCGTTCTGCCTTCAGCATTTCTCAACTTAATACATTGTGGGAATGGCGCTAATAATGTTTTGAGGTATGTTTGTTTTGGGAAAATAGTTTCATATATCAGTTTGATGTGGGATTTCAGTGCTGACATCTTGGTTAAGGAAGTTTTATTATGAACATTATCCACAAACCAGACAGTGTGTGAAATAAGGCAGCTTTTAAGGTGTATTGTGTTAATTGGTCATTATTGTTCACAATCACACAGTTAGCTCAAGTGCTGTATGCTGATTTTCTTTTTAGGAAATAATCCTCTTAGTCCTCTCCATCATGCAGTGACAGCAGCTAATATTGTAGATCACATTGGTTTGAAGTGGGCAGGATACTGTGCATTTTACAACAGTCATATATCAGGTTTACTGACAGTCTGTGAGATGTAATACAGTGGTATTACAAAAAAAAAAAGCGAACAAAATAAGAAAAAGTTGTAAGATGTAGAAATATCCGACAATTTTAGTCAGCAGGTCTGAACTGAAATAGTAGACTTTACATGTAGCGTGTATGTTCGTGTAGGTGTATGTGAGGTTACATACATGCGCAAAAACCACCAGGAGCAATTCTTGTCAGGAGTTTTGTTGTTCATTTCCCCCAGGCCTGCAACACTGCATGTTTCTCCAGCACCAAGTCCCCAGGATTCACCAGTGTTATCGCTTTATTGGCTCCCCCTCTCTTTGCTAAAATGCCCCATCGGCGTTCATTAAGGTACGCCAAGAACCTGCTTATGTGTTTAAATTATCTGCACCTTTTGCTTGGGGACAAACATCCACAGTGGAGCCAAGGGAATGCATTATTCCTGAGTTAGAAATTCTTTGAGGATCTCAGCTTTGCATCTTATTTGGTTGCTAAGCCTGAAGACAACCCCCAGGGTTTTGGGTTCATAATTGGGCTGATTAATGCCTGATGTCTGATGGTGATAAAGTTTAGGGTGAAAGGGAAAAAAAAAAGCTCTCCATGTGTTGCTCAGCAGTTTATACTCAAGAGCTGCAAACAGATTAGGTGATCGCTCATGTGTCAGGCACAAGAGTAAAGAATAATTGTCTCCCTAAGCTTGTGCTTCAATAGGATGTTCTGACATAATATTATTTATTTGCATGTAAAATCTATGAATTGTGTGACCCGAGGACACCACTGAATGCAGTCTGTATAGAAGAATGTACTGTGGAGTTTACCAATGACAAGCTAAACTCAAATGACAACTTTATGTTATACTGTGAATGGACTAAATCCTAAGCCTGCACACTAAATGCTGCAATTTTTGCTGTTCATTATGATTATTGCTTGTCATGTTGTGTGATATGACCCGAATTAGATCTGGATTAAAGCGTAGCAGACAGTGTAGTATCACTTTTTTATATACAGTATTATAAGCCAGAGACTACACTCATGGTTGTCATGTTCTTTCGTCTTCATAAGCAAAATGATATTGTACAGTACCACAAAAACAAAATAAATTGTGCTAATGTTTTGGTTTGAAAACGAGTAATAAAGAGACGTTGAAACATTTTCCAGTGTAAATGCAAAATAATATAAGGTGAGGTGAATTTTAAATCCAAGTGCAGTTTTATGACACAAAAATAAATAAATAAATAAATAAATCATACGCTGCAACACATTCTCACCCCATGGCGTCACCTTTGACCATGCTTCAATATTTGACGTTTTAGGCGCCCTTTAGCGTCA
>JAOTRC010000022.1:19946950-19957109 GCA_027497675.1 Cyprinella lutrensis
TATCAGAGTCAGTGTATGACTCTCTATAATTGTTGATTTATTTGACCCGGCAACGCATGATGGCTGAAATATGATTGGAAGCTCAAACATAAAAAGCATACTACTGGAAGCAGCGCAACCAAAAGAAAAGCTATGAAATTAAGAGAATGAAATATTTGGAATAATTTAATACTCATTCATGGAAAAATATATTAAACTTCAAGTCAGTGATTCTGATAGTGTTTAGGCCAGCAGAGAAGGCCTCGCTGGCCCTGACGGCCCACCACTGATATATAGCAACTAATGTTATCAATAAATACTGTGTGAAACATGGACACTAATGAAAAGGGTTGTAAAAAGTATTGTTGCAATATAGTATATTAAACTACTATCTACCGATAAGATCAAAAAGCTGTCTAAATCCTCTGCTAATACTGACAACATAATATGATTACAACAGTTGGTGAACACCACTTGTAATAGCTTTAAGACTGTTAGGTCCTAAAATAATTTGATTTGTGAGCAAGCAAGCACTGACATAAGTTATCACCTACATTTTTTCCCCCTTTCCTTATCTTTATGGGATGGTTTTGAGATAAGGTCTGATCATCTGTGCAAGTAGTGAGTACTTACTCTCCATGCAATGCATGTGATTATGCAAATTATACTGAAGGTAATAAATCCTTGTACTACCTGAAGGTTGTTGTAACACCTGTCTTTTCTCTTTTACTTGAAACAAATTATGTGCAGAACCTGAACTCTTGGATACACCAACACTTTCAGCAATCATGACTGGTAAAAGCTAAGAAATATTCCAGAAATTAGAATTACTAAAAAAATGGTATCTTTAAAAAACAATCATCTCCCCACTAAGCTGTGTTTACCCCATTTGTTTAGTAATGCTTTTAATGAACATTCGGCAGATGATACTGATGACTATTTATGACAACTCTGTAAATAAGTGGAAGGCTTTTGAGTTTGCATTTTGATTTTGTGCATTGTGTATTGAACATAAATGCATGTTTCCCAAGAATTTTAATGATTTTGTCAAGTCAAGCCTTTATCAAATTCATGTCATATCTACATTAAAGTGTTCCCATTCATGCCAAGTCTTTTAGCTAAGCCAGTTTTGGGGATGCTTGTTTATTTTGATATTTTCTTTTTGTTTACATAAAATGCACTTCTTCCATCATCACACCCTGCAAGTTCCATTTCCCATGTTCTTTACCACAGTTTAGTGTTTGTTTGTTTGTTTGTTTGTTTGTTTGTTTGTTTGTTTGTTTAAAGAACAGATGCCAAGAAGATACAGAACAGATGCACTAAAGCTGTGGTTTACTTACAAACTGGGTTCATGTAAAACTTTACTTGAAACTGATAATAAGGAAAGCAAGAAAACATAAGACTATTTTAATAAGTAATTAAAACAATAACAAATTAAATGTTTTAGAAACATATATTTAAAAAAAACGATATCATGACCAAGTCGTATTCGATGAATGATTAAAAAAGGGGCTAATTCGAATTCATACGACCTCACTCATACGAATTAGTACGATTTTGCTAAATCGTACATATTTTACAAATTGGCCAATTCGTATAAATTTGTACGAATGATCTACCCCTTACCCCGCCCCTAAACCTACCCATCACGTGGGTTTAGACAAATTGTACGAATTCGTACGAGTGAGGTCATACAAATTAGTATGAATTAGACACTTTTTAACCATTCGTCGAATTTGTGTGAATTGGTCGTGAGATAGGGTAGAAAAATCACATCAAAAACCATGGAGATAAAAGTCCTACAAACACCATAAATGTGTCCCTCCTCCTGAGCCCGCTAACTGTGTATATCTGGCCCAAAAGCCCTAAGTTGGTAAACCCTGACAATGTGATTGTTTAATTTGAGTTTCTGACAAGACCATCAAACCTGAAATAGATGGGTTAAAAATAACATGAAACATTTGAAAAGATATGCTAACAATTATCCCATTTATTTCTTCCACCTGTAATAATGCAGGACAAATGGGTTCCAATAAATGTGATGCAGGTCTTTTCAAGAGGACATTTCATTTTCAGGGCACCGGAGATGTGGAGGGTGAATAAGATAATTATCAGGCTCAATGCTTGTTCTGCATTAGCTCTAGTGGGGAGTGATTATGGGAAACAGCTGAATTGCAGGAATAGCTTTTGAACCATGACAATGGAGGTTATCACTGCATGACGCTAATAAGGGATTGAACACTTGCATAATACGAGCGGTAAGAAGAGGGCTTGATGCAACGAGATGAGCTGGGCTTAAAGTAAAAACACTCTGGATCAACTTGGACCCACGATTTGCAATGCAAGGGATATTCGAGGAGATATATTTCAAACTTTAAGCGATTAAAATTCTGCTTTTAATGGGGTTAAATGTTTCTGCCCAGCAGCAACCAATGCCCTGGTTGATCCATTGGGTGGTAAATGATTAATAGCCTTTAATTAGTGACCCTCTATGCCCTTCTATGTAAAATAATTGTTGTTTATACAATGCTCATGGCTATTGTTTACTCTTTTTGTCTAATTAAAACACACCTATATTTTTGTTTGCCCTCATTGTCTCCTACTAGCCAATATGGTACAACTTAATTTAAATCAAACCAAGATGTATCACAATATCTCAGCTCAGAGTTAGCCTCTGGCCTTATTGTGAAAGTAAATTACCTGTTCCTGAGTACACTGCAATATTTTGTGCAACCACTGAACCATTATTTGTGTTTGGGATCAAACGGCAGAGGACAAAGAAACATACTGCAAGTGCAGTGAAATAGCTAAAAGTGCACAGGCCCTCAAGGACGTGGTCTCTTTGGTCTATTTGTCTCCCATGTCACAGCTCCCATTGGTCTCCGGAGGAATTCAGAGCTTTTGGAATGAAACCTGTTCCAAACAGCCTCAAGGTGGCCGCAGGCAAGTGTCACTACCCATTGGATATTCCTGGTAAGTACTTTACATGCTTCAAAGCAAAGGTCAGTCATTTGGTGTGTCTTCATGTCTACCCCGGCCTCGAAGGAGTGAAATGCTGATCAACCACATATAAAAAAAAAAAAAAACACAACTTCTGAAGAATGGAAAATGCTTTAAGGCTACTGGCATATGGGAAATAATATAAGTCTAGCAGCCTATATAAAAAGGCTGATTTTATGAATGACATTTAATTCAGTAGTTCTGTGCATTCATTTAAATTTAAACTTCAAAGTTTCAAGCATACTCCAGTGTTGTATGATACTTTACATCAACGATTCATTGCAATATACACTATAATCATTTGAGCAGTCACATAAATGTAAAAGACACTTCTGAGCAAGCTTCTACTCGGCATACTACAGTTACTTGGATGAATAAAGAAGTACTTAAATGCCATGCAATGCTTTCATATAGGATGGATAAGTTATCAGAGAACTTTGTTTTTAACCTCATGATGTCTTCCAGGAATTATTCTTCCCTCTCTTTCTTTTTCTCTTTTTGGCAGTGCAAATTCTATCCTGACATGGTGCTAATAATGGTGCTGCTTTTCTCCGTTTGCACATAAAGCCTCAGGGAAGCTCAGAGAAAAAGTTAGCAGTAGGCTTGGGATCCCAAACGGGTTGTACGAAAATGATTCTTTTGACTACTGGAAATATAGCTCATATACAACCAGGCTCCTGCATCTACAGAGGCCTGCTTGGATTCTCCCAGAAGTCAATAGGAAACAGTCAGCCATAACAATGGCATTATGGCAGCTGGATATGTTGTGAAACAGCTTTACTAATCAATATGGTCTGGGTAGGAAAAGACTTTAAACCTATACAAAATACTAAGATTGTCTGATGTCGAAACCTACATAGAACTTCTTAATAGAATAATATATACACAAGATCACTACACTTCAGTGAAAAAGGTCCATTCACAATCCAATTAAATGATTTCAATCTTTATCCGATGATGAAACAGTTATCATACATGCCACAGAGTACCAAACAGTATAACGAGAAGAAAAAAAGTTTTGCTTTTGCAACAATTCAGTCTGAATTTGAGCCAAGACTGAAATCAATTCACCACTAAATTTTTAAGCATTATAAGTTTACAACTTCTGACATTTTGACAAATTAATAAATGATGCTATGTAATCGGTGGCATTGTAAAATATTCAAATAAAAGTATATTGTATTTTTCTCAGTAAAACAGTTAATTGGCTTCTAATGTAAAGCAATATCAATCAAAATTTTATTGCTGGACTCAGCGGTATTGAGAACGGTCCAAGCATTCAGTTCAAGATGGAGCACGCAGAAGAAAAAGAGCAATTTCCTTAGTCTAAATGGAAAGTTCTGTCAAGCAGTTTGGAGTGATCCACCATCAATCACAGATAAATTCTCCTGAGCTGGAGAGCGACGAAAAAATAAGGAAAGAAGAAAAAAAAATTGGGAACACTCCATTACCTGGGTGTCTTTCAAAGTGACTAATGGCATGTGACAAAAGGCATTCAAGAGTCATACAATGTGTTGCCTCGATAAAAATGATCCTGCTGCCACCCGGTAACACACCTCACATAATCAAGTCTCAATCTCTGAACAAAAGGATGGGTCTCATTTAAATGGCTCAGAGGGTCAGTTTAGTTTTTAAAAATAAATGTGTCTGGTTTCGCCAGCAAGCCTAATGAGCAGAGGTGTAAAGTGTTAAGAGAAATTATATGGAAAGTTTGAATTTGTGGAATTTATTTTTAATAAAACTTTTATTTCTTGGGCAAGTGTTCACTTAGAGGTTTTAATGGGCCAATGTGAATAAATCTAGATTTTCTAAATTGAAAGAGACAATATATTCCATGCAAGACCCAACATTTTATTCTTATTCAAAATTAAGCAATGTAAGCCTTATGAAGCACTAACACTCTCATGTAATGTCTGTTTCATTCATTCTCTTGCAGAAAGCCTTGAACTGATGAGACTGTGTCTCAGTTCAAAGGGCTGCAACCTACGAAGGACTCCAATTCACCTTATACTATACACTAGGTCTAATGGGGTTGGAACAACATGAGGGTGAGTAAAAACTGACAGAATTTTCATTTTGTGGGTGAACTATCCCTTTAATAATATTGCATTTAAAAGTTAATGGCCAAATGAATCTTCAGAAAAGTCCACAGTGTTATTGCAGATGAAATATAACACAGTTAACATTAAATATGTTTTTTAATCAGGTTAAACACTCATTATTAGTCAATCAAACCTTTATCTAAACTGTTCACTGTTGCCATGTGTTGTGGTTTTGTAACACTTTTTACTCGTGTTTGTCATTCTGAACCGAATCCTCCTCCAAAGTGCAATGGGTTGTGGGCAATATTAGCCTTTATAATGTGCATGGATCCACACTTCGAAAATCTACCGAAAACAGTTGACCATCCAAAGGAATTTTGACATTCTCTTTTCAACACAATATTGTATGCTTTGGGACACACTCATTCAAATGTTATTACATACTATTTAGGATGAATAGTATGGACATTGGGAGGCAGGGTCAGACTTCAAAGACCATGCCTTCAAAAACCATGAAGGAAAGATTGAGCTTTGTTAAATGGGATGGTCTAGCCTAAGGAGGATTGTTCCTGTCTTCTAGCAACTGTGACAGCTGTCGTTGATGATTGACAGTAATGTCTAACTTTCAAAAAAAAAAAATACTTTTTTTGAAAGATACATAAAACTGTCTAAACATATTCATCATGGTCCATTTCTATATATAATAAAAAGTATTAACTATATATATTCACATCTTAGTAAGATGTGTCAACATTTGAACATTTTTACATTTGTATTGTTAGATATTTGAACAAGTTGAAACCCAGTCCTTGCATTAAAAAGTGCCCTGTCATCACTGGTGCGCAATGAATTCTGGGTTAGGCAAGGAAGAGAAGAACCCATCTGTTGTATCCTTCATTGGAAATAAAGGATGCATTTGAAGGAGACTTTGAATTGGAGCCTTCGAATGCAGCCTTCAAAGTATGCAGCCTCTGAATCAGGACACAGCAATTGGGGTAATAATTTATGCCAGGAAATCCCTTGTATGGACAAAGGCATCCAGATTTTACTATACCTACCGGTACTTTCACACACAGTGCTTTTCTTCCTTTTTTGCCTTTGTTGTCACACACGTAATTGTCTTAATTCCCTGATAATGTGTATGGTCATAAAATGTCCAGATTTTAAATTGAAACTTGAGTTTATTAATGTGTGTTGGCCAAAGCAATGGTCTGATAATTGTGTTACCTTTTACATTTTTGCTGTTACCCCATATTGTCAAACAATGAGTCTGAGTCTTACATAAACTGTATTTTTATTTATTTATACACAATTTTGAATAGCTTTTATTGTAACCCAGGTTTTAAGGGTTGTGTCTTTACAAAAGTGACAAACAAATCTTTCCTGATGAAAAATGCGACAACTAGCCGCACTCCCACCTAATGAAGCAATGTTACTCAATTACTTTACATCTCTTCTAATTAATTAGAATGTATTTCTCATTTACTTCTCACCTTCATTTGTGCAATCTATCCATTCCCATCCCTTTCTCTCTCCTGTTCTCATACTCTGTCATTCTCATGACAGAATGATTTCGCTGATCCAAAATAGCAGATCAGTCTTTTTGAGGCTCATCGTATAGTCAGTGAATAAATCACTGCTGGGGATTGACAGGGAATACGAGATGATTGTATATGTCGTTCTCAATTACTGAGGCTGCCTTGCAAGGGGTGTCTAAACACACTAAAATGCTTTTACAACACTGAAAATAATGCTGTAATAAGATAACACATGGAAACAAACTTGGAATTTCACTGTAAGAAAGGAAGCATATACTATGGCATATGCTAACAATTTACTGGGGTTGATTGACTTGACCAGATTTTAAATACCAATTCTTCAAAAATATAATGAGGTTAATAGATCTTTTGCCATGTGCTTCAAGATATTTAAAAGCTGTGTCCCAGGGGTTTCGGGTAAAAAAAAAAATCGAGGGAATATTCCTCATCATAATTCCTCTGCTAGATTGTTTTAAAGGTCCCAAACCTGCAGGCAGAGATCTCTGGACTTTCTTACATGTTCTCATCCCCATAGTACTAGTGCTAATGGTCTCCTTTTCACCTGAATGTACTCCCCAGACCAGGAGTCTTGTGAGAGCTTCTTTCAAATATAATTTAAAGGTAAGAGGAGAAAACCTTGCTCAGGTCTCTCCCCATTCTCAGTTCTCTTATAGACCTTATGCACCAGAGAAACGTGGGCGCCGCCATCTTTAGAAAATTGTCTTTGAACTTCCGGTTCTGTATATTCCTATGACATTGCTGTTGAGGAGTAATTAGCTGGTGAAGTGAATTTACTTATTGTAGAGTTAACAAAAGTTATTATGAGCGTTGTAATGTTTATCATAAGCATTGTAAAGCAGGTGTCTTAACAAATGTCGACCGAGATTTTTTTTACGAGCAGTTCATTCATACCTATGCAAGATCGCTGTGAAAATACTCTGACAGAGTTAGAAAACTACAAAGCCTTCATCTGTGATAATGGCAGTCAATGTTGTAGTTGAGACCAGCTCACTAGAGTCTGAGTCGAGACCATAGAGGGTCGAGTCCGAGTCGAGACCGAGACCAAAGAGAGTCGAGTCCGAGTCGAGACCGAGTCCAAAGACAGTCGAGTCCAAGTCGAGACCGAGTCCAAAGACAGTCGAGTTCAAGTCGAGACCGAGACCAGAGAGGTCAGAAAACCTAAGGTTGGGTCTCAAACCAGACTTAAAGATATCTTCAAGAATATGTAAAATATTTGGTGGTAACAACAAAATTGGCACCATATACTCAATCAGTAAACCAAATATACTATGGAATCATGTACACTGTAATGGTATAAAGGCCACATAGTGGTGTAAAGGTAATTTTATTATATGACTTAGAATTTTTACAATCAGTAAGTGCTCTTTCACAGAATATTACTGCCCACGAATTCTGTGTGGCTCTTATATCCAAGCTGAATTAGGGATGATAAGGCAGACATTTTCAATACATAGTTGAGCTAGAGGCTCCACATCACATCTGACCTGGGTCTTGCTGCATTTGTGTGCCGCGAACGTTATAGTCTCAAGTCATGTGCAGTTGCGCACAAGTCAGCAATCATTGGACGTTTAAATCAAACAACAATTTAAAGACTCGACTCGAGAGGACTCGGGAATAAGTCCGAGTCCCGACACCCAATATGTTCGAGTAGGAGTCGATTCCGAGTCAAAATGCACACGAGTCCATGACAAGACAGAGTCCATTAAAATATGGACTCGAGACAGAGTCTGAGTCTCGAGTGCACAATACTGATGGCAGTTTTTCCTCTCTCACGATTTATTTTGTTATTGAGCTTTCTTTTGTTCAAAGACTGTCAGGTCTACAACCTGCCCCAAAGGTTTAAGTACGTTTTTTCTTAAATTACTGAGAGTCAAGCGGGAAAAACATATATATAGTATGTAATTGGACTTGGATATAAATGAATGATCATTATCACATTAAGTGTCTCGTAATTAGGAACTACACATCTGCAGAATCCATTAAGAACCCAAAAATGACAAACATAACACTGCAAAGATGTTTAAAAAATTACTAAGTATCTAATATTTTTCCCCCCTTTATGTGAAAGAAATTTACTTACACATAAATGACTGCACATTACTGACATTTTATGTTTGATGGTCCATGCTTTAGGATTGTTTCATATTTGGAATCGAGTAAACCAGATGATAAATTAAGAAATGCTGTAATTAGTTAAAGACACATGCCAAAAGAAGTCGTATACAGTGACGATGATGGGCATCGACAAGAGAGTTGAAAAAGCTTGACACAGTGACGCTTTTCTTTATGAAAGATAATCCTTAATTATATCGTGTAATTTCTAGATTTTCAGCAATCTGTCTCAGTCTTTAGGGAACAAAACATCTCCCAAGAATTTGGAGCTAATGATAGCCTGTCAGAGGTGCAGCTGTCTAGAATAAATTGTCAGGTTCCCTTATAAACAAGAATTCCCTAAACATCCAAGATGGTCCAAAACAAAAACTTATTTATGACTTCAAATGCAAAGTTAAAAAAAAAAAAAAAACCTACTCCAGCAAATTCAGCACGTGAACAAATTAAATGAGAATCCACAAAAAGTACCTGGTTGTCAGCTTAAAACAGAGAGGGTGAGATGAATTGATCAAACTTTATAGGCATCAAAAGTGGCTCTTAATCTGAATTTTCCATCAAACTGTTAGCATTTATTTATGAGTTTAAAACTCTAAATTATTGATGATGGCTTGATGTCCCTCTGGCACTGAGACTGGTTGTGTTGTACTATTGTTGTTGTGCTTTTTAAAAAACATAATTTACTTTCCCCTGTCCTCAGAGCCCTTACTTTAATCATTAATTTAATCAAGCAGTCAAGGATTTGAGGTGTTATCTTTTCTACTGGATCAATAGGATAAATAATGCTCTATATCCCAGCTTAGTGGTCAGCCCAACATCTCTCATTATCACCATCATCAGCCCATAGCAAAAGATAAATACATCTGATCCATCCATTCGAGCAGAGCCTGATCTGTCAACAAAAATCCATTTGTAGTAAATCTCAAAGACCAGAGAAAAAGCACTAGAATCTGTAATAAGATTCTTAAGATCTTACAAAAAAATGTCCCATAGACAGAGACTGAAATATGAATGTAACACTTTCAAAGAAGTCAGACAGTGATAATGTTCTTGGCACAATATCAAATGTGCTAATTTGAGTTTGTGCGATTTCATTAATCTAAAATGCTAAACGAGCTTCTTTTCTTGTCTGGGGTCTCTTGGTATGTAATAGAGGGATCAAGAGACTGTGTAGTCTATGAAATTCTTCTTGCTGTTATATGTAGGCTACATTGATCACTTTTTGGAACACACACAGCCAGAGACTGTGGCAGGTGAGAAGAAATAGGTTGGCTTCTGACAAATGCCTCTTACAGACATGTAATGTTGTCCAAGGGACCTGTGCTGCAAGCCTTTGTGAGTCATTTCTCTTCTGCTCTGTTAGTACTCATATGTGCTGTGAAAGCCAGAGCTGTTGCAACCTGGGTAAATCTCAAAAAAAATAAAATAAAAAATAACATGGATCTGAGTTAATTAATAACAAAAAGAGCT
>JAOTRC010000022.1:20045506-20059033 GCA_027497675.1 Cyprinella lutrensis
ATATTCCCTAATTATTAACAAAAAGAAATAGAAAGAAATGTAACTGATTTCAGAAGGATCACGTGACACTGAAGACTGGAGTAATGGCTGCTTAAAAATGGCTGCATCACAGGAATAAATTGCATTCTAAAAACGTTCTTTTAACTTGTAATAATACCTCACAATATTACTTAATTACCGTATTTTTTATTAAATAAATGTAGCCTTGGTAAAAACAAGAGATATTTAAAAATTTGTACAGTCCCAAAAACATTTAAATAATAGTTTATGTAATTAACACTTGGCTGTTATTGTTTGTATTATCATTATTAACAAGAACATCAACATTAATATTAATAATAATAATGCATTGTATTTGGTTGCTCAAACAATGATAAAATACTTCAGCATTGGCAGTCCCCAAACTCTACATTACAGATAAAAGAGAGCAATGAAAATGATGAATTACGTATTCAATTCAACTAAAACAAAAATGATGAATCCTGCAGATTATCAAGTGAATGAAAAACTACAACAAATATCAGGCTGTCATGGTATTGCTTAAGTGTGAATACAGGCACACACCCTCATACAAGAACCCACACTGAACAAAACCCACAGGCTTGACAGAGTAACACGTTTAGCCTTGAAGCTCCTAATGGAACACAGCAGCCAGAGTGAACATCTGGCCCTCATCAGGAGCCATCGACAGGGAGCCACACGCTCATCCTGCAGATGGTGGAGAGGTTCACACACAATGAGAGCTACCTCACATCCACTCCATTTTTCTCCTCTTTTCTCTTTCGCTCTCACACACAGGCAATGCAGCACACTAACAAAAACCCATTATAACCTATGAGCATCTGCATTTACTGACTCCAAAAATGAAGAGCCTGACACAGTCATACATCAATAAAAGCTCATACACACTAGATGACAGTTGGAATGGAAATACGCTTCAGCTGAAAAAAAAAAGAGCGCTCGGCTTCCAGGAATATTAATGTGGTTTTTCACTATTAATGCATGAAACAAATGAGGAGAGAAATGCACACATCTGGGTGCAGCACACATATGACGGCTTTAAAGCGGTTCATAAGATTTAAATGGTGTGTTTTAGAAAGAGATATTGATGAGAAATGTACACAATGCTTATGCAGCGAGGGATATTCAACCATTTAGACTGTTCTCTCATACACCATGAAAGAAAAAAAAACACCCACGCTGCATTCAAACATTGAACCACTCTGACAGTTTATTTTTGTTTCATTTTGCTAAAATGAAGATATAAACCTAGAAAGTCAAATACCCTTAGCTGACTGAAATGAAGGTTGAAAAAAAAAACGTTATCTCTTTCTTCTCATTCACACGGTCATCATCCAAAGGGCTATTTAACCTACAGATTGAGCCGCAGCTTTCGGGCTGCCAGTATATCTTATTGCCACATGTCAGAGACTCCTGCTTCAATAAGTATTGGAAGGGCCAAAAGCAATTGGTTTGGGCACATAATCTGCAAGGCATCCGCAGGATCCGGCGGGGAAATGAGAGCAGGGGAGACCGCGGACGGCCCGTGCCTCCAGCCAGCCGCTTTCAGTATTCCAGAGCCGAGCCAGAGCAATTAACGGTCCTATTGCCTTCCCTCCGCACTGCTCTGTGTTTGCCGTGTGCTATTAGGCACCGGGTAGCACCTGTCAATGGCCGGCCGTTCTCCCGGGCCCCCAGCATGCCGGCCGTGATTGATGACAGGTCACCCGCAGACAGTCCCTTTGAATTTTCAATTCTTCCATGGGGAAATTGCTCATTTCTTAGAAGTACATTTTCATTTTTGCAACAAGACAGCCTCCTAAGTTTATATATTACTCTGGGTCGGCTGTGGAATTGTGATGTATTGCGGCATGCATTGGACACGAAAAATGTTCATTTGCACTGACTTTATTACGTTCTATTTTTTCCACCGTCATTGACGTGCCAAGTTACCATGGAATACAGATTTAAGCGGGCGTGACGTTCTTATTTAGATAAGCGTGGCGAACACCCTCACTCCTCATAGCTACAGAGTTGAGATTGTCACTTTGACATTGTACGGTGCTTTTTTCAGCCATTGGGGCATTTTTATAATACAAAAACTTGTATCCTATTGGACGCGGCATTGACTTCAAAGGAGGTTATTTGTCATCGTACAGATTTACGCTGTCACTCAAAAACATTTATATCACTTTAAGCTCCTCGGGTGTTCTCGGTCGAGGATGGCAGAGGAGTGGTGATGCCGTGTTCTGGCAGGGGCACAGCAGTCTGCAAGCTCAGAAGCACCGTGATTACGGCTGCGTTAAACACCTAATAAAATTCCTGTATTTCAACTGCACTTATACAAAAGAGCATCTGCTTCTGAGAGGTGGTTAAGGCTGACTGTATTAAGACTTCACATATTCTGTGAGCTTGGGCCTGACCCAAGGGGCTAAAACCTGCACCGTGAGTGTTGGGGTGTGTAAATATTTGGATTGCTTATAAAGTGTTTCCTTTTTGGACAGATGATTAGCTGGAACATCTGGAGGAGAATCAAGCCCACATCTTTTAATAGGAGCTTCTGATGCCAAAAAGAGTGAGTTCTGCAACTGCAAGCGGTCAGAAAATGGAAAGACAGGAGAAATGGGAAGAGGACTTAACGCTTTTAATTAACCCCAGTGGTCCGCAGACTTTCGCAAACATAAATCGAAAAGTCATGGTTGGTCTCTGATCCACAGTGGCCTTTTTTACGTTGCTAAAACCTTAGAATAATAGAAATGAGGAAATGGTGGCACAAAGTGAAAAAGAAATCGAAATGGCCTTAAAGCAGGGCTGTATGTTATTTTGTTTGCATATAGCACTGCTGCAACAGAGGTTGAAAGTTGTGTAGCACAGGCCACACAATTGTAGCACATGTATACAACTCTTGTTGCCATCTCTGAAAACAAGCATAAAATAAGTATAAAATTCAAAAAAATGTTATAAAGCACAGAACAGAGTATTTACTGTAATAATACATATAAAAATAACAATTATAATTATTACTATATTTATTTACTATTATTTAATATTATATTTATTATATAATAATTATTATAATGTATTTTCCTATTTTTAAACCCAAAATATAGCCTGGGTTTCCCATGCTGCCTTGCCACAGCGCGATTTTATTCACGCTGCTAGGCAGCCTGGACACCATGAATCAAATTTTCCCCTTAGATAGGGAACCAATCACAGAACGGTGAAGGACCAGCAAGACGATGATGATATATATGTGACACACCGAAGAAGTTCATTTATATCTATGGACCATGTCAGCGGACGTGAAGTTTTTTTATGGAGCCTGATTGATTTAGTTTACCCCTAAACGTTAATTAATGCATTATATCAAATGTGTTTAACGCTGCTGTTATTCATGCATGAAACATTCTGACTTCTGTTATAAGGATCGCTCTTCATTGGTTCATGATTCATATCTTCACTAGTCATGAGTTCATGTTATAGTATATTATATAAAAATATAATTTCTTCTTAATTCTGTGATGTGAAGCATGTCAGATCACAAAAGAACATTATTTCAAACACTCAATTAAATGTTCTCTTTTGCTGGACTACAGGTTTGTAAACACTTCTCATTACAAGTTTGGAAATATGTTTGGCAGCAGTTCCTTTTTTCAAATGCACATTATACTGTAAATGACTCAATCTCACAGCGCTTGAAGGGATAGAGCAGCATTTACTGCGAACATTGCTGCGCTTCACTTGTGCATATATTTATTTATATTTTAATTATATCATAATTTCCCTCAGCCAAATTGCGATTTTGGTTTAATTGTAGAAAATTGTGCAGCCCTAGATTAACCTCACATAAGCACAAAACATATTCTCACTTCACACGAACAAACTCTCTCACATGCTTAACTGAATCGCACTACTACTGCGTGTGCTACTGTGGTAAATGTGGTACATCCCTACCTAAAAAAGAACTGGAAGCAGTTGCTGACTGGGTTGTTTTACAAAATGGTACTGACGGCCAGTAATAAGAAAGCTGCAATGTCTGCATGTGAGCCTTAACTCCCACAACTCCTCCTTTTTTCAGCCTTAATTAGACAGACTTAATGTGAAGTGAAGTGTGACCAATACTGTGATATTTGTATCCCTGATGGAGGCAAATGTGATGCTAACACCTCTGCCAACAGTGGCCCATCAGCGGGCATCTGGAGAATGCACAGGGGACGCGAAACCTTACAGCTTTCACCACCTAATGAAGCAATGCTTGGTTACCGGACTCCAAACAAACAACCAAACCAACAAAGCAAATCATATCGTGTGGATGTAATTTAGCTGTTTACACATTTCAGACCATGGCTTTCACCAGAAAAGTATATGTTTCTGTGTTGGGCCGGCAGTGCCCCAAAGGAAGTCAGGGCAGCATGTGAGGTATAAATAGGATATAGAGAATATTACTCCATAAGAAAGGCCCACTGTTTCGTTACAAAGGGAGACACAGATCATCTCTATTTTGCCTCCTTTTTAGCTATCAAATGGAGGTAATAAATTCAACTATATGAGTCATAGGGCTTTTCAATTTTGAAATAGTTAACCATGGTTCATTCTAAACCCCAGGCAAACAGAATCCTGGGTTATCTTACTTCATGTTTCACATTGTTCATAATTTACCCAGGGTTAACAATTAATCCTGTGTATTCAGTTCACACCGTACATTATATTGCTAAACTCTGGGTTATTGTCCTTATTTGCATATTTGCAGTGTCAGTGTCATTGATTGGACGAGCGCAGTGCACACCCAGTTTAAATAAAGGCTCTGTGACTGTGCGTCCTTATTTTGCCGACTGTACCATTCACATTTTTCCTGAATGGAATTTTTGGACTATAAATGTAAGAATGAAATGGTCTCTTCTTCACTCCAATTGACGTGTTTTCCAGCACCATTTGAAATATTTCCTCATCAAACAGTGAAACGAATGTTCAAACAACGTACACGAATATGAGTCACACGATTGGTCTGTTGGTTGCTAAGCAAGTCATAACATTCTAACACCGCTTAACTGATGTTTTGGGACGTCTTTTGACCATACGTCAATGTTCGCCTTTTAGGGCCCCCTTAAACGTAGGTAGATGAGGTTATGGGATCCTAACTCTACCCCAGACCTAAACCTACCCCTAAACCTAACCCGTCACCTAACTGACGTTAAAGGTAAAGCGTCAGTTGTATGACGGCTCGGGATCACCATCTACCGACGTTTAAGGGGGTCCTAAAAAGGCGGATATTGACGTATGGTCAAAAGACGTCAGTTATATGACTTTTTGTGATGAGACTGTGTTATTTCAGACTGTACAAGTTTGCCACTGCAATGCGGGTTATCACTCCAAAAGCGTTGCTATCAGCTTCATAATCTATTTAATGGCAGATACAGATTCAACAAAAGTAGGCTATAATAAAAATAATAAAACATTTAATACAATTAAAAGTTGTTTTCTGGCTGTATCTTACAAAATAAGTCTTAAAATTATAAAATAATGATAGCTAATGAAAATGATAAAAAATGTTATTTTGTGACATAAAAAAATGGGCAGATCCAAAATATCTGTTACAATAATGACATTCTTTTTTTTTTCAAGTTTTCGCCCTTCAATAAATAGCTATGAATCATGAATCATAGTTTAGTATATAAGGTTGTTTGTGTTTGTATTTCTTCCGAAAGTATATGAAATCAATATAAATAAATGAATGAATACATTTTTAAGAACTTGGTACATGTGATTAAAGATCTTTCGTCTGGACACTCTTGTATGTTATTGATAAAAATATAGGATTTAGAATAACAACATGTTTGATTTGAAACAGTTTTAAGATTTCTCTGGGTTAGAGTTGAATATCTCTCTCTTTCTCTCTCTCACGCTCTCCCTCTCAAACACACACACACACAAGTTTCATTGCAAAGGCTGAGAGAGGACCATTCCCCCGCCCCCTGTGCGCCCTTACAAGTCATTCTGTCAGGACACTTTACTGTTCTCTGGCCTGAGAAGGCCACCCAGCTTTGTCACCTGAAGAAATAAAAGTCAGCCCTGATTTACCTGATGAGGGGCTTTTTTCTGGTCTCTCCTTGACCGCAAACTCTATCTTGTCTTCCATGCCAACCCCCAATTTTTTTTCCCCATTCAAAATCAGTGCATTTGGCAACAACTCAACCCCAGCAGCATTCAATCTAATTAGATGCCACTGCTCATTTTCAGGAAATCATTTTTTTCCCTCTCCACCTTATAACATTTTTCGAGGTTGTCCACTTTCCTGTGCCATGAGGACAATGGGATATCATTGGTATGCCCCCACCTGATAACAACACATCACAGATTAAAACCCAGACATAAGATTAAAGGTAATTTCCTTATATTTACAACATTTACTGTATGTGCCCACATGTCAGGAGTCTCACCACCAATAGGTAGTAGAAAATAAGTTTGGTTGTATTTGATCAGTGCATCTTTCATCTCATCGTCTTGCATGGAAGTCACTCAATATCATACGGTATTACAACGTACTAGTGAAAGCTAATTGATTGTAGAGCTACAAACGTGAATAAATGCAATTTCACAGGCGATCAACAGTAATGTTCTACTGTTTTGCGTTGTGATTAAGAGTGGCTAATAGACTTCAGCAGGCACAAATGACAGTCAAAGCACATTTTCGTATATTGGACATTCATCTGCTCCACCATCCTTTAATCACTTGGGTGTAACCACCTGATACAGCCTGTTGTAATTGTGTTTTATCAATTTGCTTTTTACCCTGGACACCTGGATAGTGCTCAAAATGGCTCAATCGGTGAACTAAAAGGAATATTTCAATAGAAAAATCATTCAGAGCTGCCACTGGTTGCTCATCTTGACTTTTATAAGTTAATCTCTTCTGCTAGCATTATCGATTCGCTCAGCAGTAAGACTAATTTGGTCTCGCATGCTAACATTGAGTTTGTTCCCAAGATATATTTGTGCTCCAGAGGCCGGCATTCAGCGCAACAAAAAGCAAATAACGGCCATTCACAACTTTGAAGATCAAAAGATAATGTATTAGAGTGAGTTTAAATTAAAATGTATGTATTTGGAGAGCAATTTCTCAATTTCACCTTATAGATTGACTAGCTCTCAGTGACAACGTTCATAAACGCAGCATGATAGAAAGTTAAAACAAAATCTTTCTTGAAGCTGTATAATGATTAAAGTGCTATTCAAACATGAGACAATCTAACTGCAGACTATCCTAGTTTCACCTTTGCCATTGAATCTGAATTAAAAAGTCAAAATCAGGTCGTCTTTTTCAGCCCTATCTGTCTTTCAAGCTGCTGATGGATTCGTTTGTGGAAAACGTGGTATTTTCGAGCAAAGTGTCTGGCCTTCCACATGGTGTGGGAAGCTTTTGAACCAGCATCCTTCAGTCTCTCTGCCTCCACACATCAGAGACGCACATCTTGAAAGTACCCACACAACACTAAAAGGAAGCCAGAAAATGCTGTGAGGTCAGTTTGGGAAACAGGTGTGTTTGAGTCCTTGTGTGAGTGAATGCATC
The DNA here is from genome assembly GCA_027497675.1 of Cyprinella lutrensis. NCBI lineage: Eukaryota > Metazoa > Chordata > Actinopteri > Cypriniformes > Leuciscidae > Cyprinella > Cyprinella lutrensis. The sequence goes on from JAOTRC010000022.1 coordinate 20,053,074, forward strand.
ATTGTGTGCTCTTCCTCGAGGTAACGCAAAAACAATGTGAAGTGACAGCCATGACACACAGGCCATTAATAATAAATGGGAGTCCCAGTGCTCACAGTGCTATCAACTGTCATCCAGACAACATCAACAACAACAACTCAAGAGTAACTCCCACAGCCACAGACCTTAATATTCCATCACTGGAAGTTAACTTGCACCAGTTTTTACCTAAACTGAATGCTTCACTGTCCACATTCTCAAACAAGGGATAAAAATAACTGTTGCAAGTAATTATTGTAATAATAATAATAATAATTCAACCAAGCGACCAAAAAATGTCAATTCAGTCATCATTTACTCACTCTCAGGTCATTCCAAACCTGTATAACTTTACATCAATTCAAACAATAATTTAAACCATTATTTAATTAAATTTCACACACACCCACACATTTAATCAGTATTTTGTTTTCCAGTAAAACATATAAACATTCGTGAAACGAGACTTACAAATTTACTGGAGAAGCCAAATCGCAACAGATATTAAGGTTCGGTTTCATTATTCAAAATATTACATTTAATTAGCAATTTGTTTTTGTTTGATTTTTTTGTTTGTTTGTTTGTTTTTTGAAGCTACATCTAATACAATTTTGTGGTTGATGCATAAAACAAGATAAACAATTCATCCATGAGATAAGAAAAACTAACTTACATTCTCTGAAAATAAGTTTTTATAATATAATAATTTATCCGAGACAATTTACTGTAGCTTCTTTTATATGGCGATTTTTAAATAGAGACTATGAATTCTGTTGCCGGGACGTTTGCTGTTCCAGAATCTTCTCATTGTTCTCCTCTCGCTTGACTGAGAGTGAGAGTGATGTTATATATTCTCACCAGTAAATGAGATTGTCCCATAGAGTGCCTTAGGGTCTCTGATAGTCAGGGTGAAAAGTGGTGTGGCAGCATAAATTAGCAACTGAGCCCTGAGAATTTTACAAACAGTGGGCAGGAGAGGATTCAGGTGGCACCAGTCCACTCTGTCTGGCTTTTTATTATCACACAGACAAGGCATCAATTAAATATGGCGGACACAGATAGTGGGACTGTCAGCTTGTTATGCATGTGTGTACACAAGTCTTGCGGCCTCTCGCTTGTTGAGGTTTATAACATTGCAGGAAGGTCTCCCTGGCTTTGCGGCAGGTTTCCATGGCAACAGAGTGGTTTCACAACATCAACTTTTTTCCCGCTCAAACTGACTTCCATATGTTACTTTCCCTCCCTGGGAGACCAGTGAAGCTCATTTAAACTTATTCATCTCACCAATCACATAACCAATATTGATGTGAGTACAGAAGTTCAGGACTAATATAATAATAAAAGCGAAGGGTGGTGTGATTTACCTGACCGAAGGTGTCGTAAAGCACTGATTCATCTCATATCATTATCCAAAGTGTTACACTGGGGTGCCTTCATACTAGCACAGACAAATTAGAGAGAAGAACATGAGTAATAGAAAGAAGACTGGAGTTTTTTCTTCTTTCTTGCTTTCTTTCTTTCATTTTTTTGCACGCTATGTTTCCTCCTGTTGTTATTGAGTAGTTCATATTGGCAAGTGCTGTCGGACCTAATAGAGTTGGACCTGCTATTGGTCCCATAGGGAAAGTAGAGGCCATAATCGGAAAGTGAAGAGAGAACTGCTGCAACTAAGCCTGTGGATTGCTGAGCGAAGGAATTCATGAGTAATTAGAGGCTGCATTTAGTGAATCCTTGCACTCTTTCCGGCTGTTATCTGAATGAGTCCCTATTCTGCATTTAGGGGATCAGAAAAACAAGACACTTCACATTTAAAAAAAAAGAGCAACGAAAATGATGATGGAAAAAAAATGTAGACAGTCTTGCTGCAGTGGCAAATTGGAAACATTTGTAATTTTGCTGTGGGGTTACAATGAAGTTTTATTACCTTAATTGTGGATTTCAGTGGCGTCTCTTCCCAGAATTGTTGCTGGGATATGTGTCAGGGGAATAAAACGTCTTCGTTTTGATGGGAGTAAATCATATTGATGTGATAAAACACACTGCACAATCTGCATCCATCATGCCCGACAACACTAAGGACATGAAATACAGCGTCAATGGCCCCTCCTATTTACATGAAATGATTGAATGTGTTGTCCTTTAAGGAGAATGTCAAGCCGTTGGACATCCCCTATTGAATTTCCCCGACTCGGCCCTGCCAACTACACTTGGTGATGTCTTAATGTTGGCTTGATGGATTGGAGTCAGAGAGTTTGTGATGGATAGCATTCAGGAGTGTCTGGGTAGGCACTTGTTGGGCTGCGTTTTCACATGAAGGACGGAGGTGATCGGTGGAGGGGCATGTCTGCTTTTTGTCTTTGCCCTCATGTGAGGTGAAAGAACAGCAGGCTGGAGCATTAATACGAATAATAGCGGGATTGGAATAATGCATGCACCTTGTGTTTTGTTCATATTAAAGGGGCACTTGGCAACAATTTCAGCTTAATAAAACCATTTAGAAATCATTTGAATGGTTCAATGGCCTGTTCTGGAGAGAATGGTGACTTTGCCCACTCCCCCCAGCATCCCCAGGCGGAAAACCAACCTTTTAACATCAGGACTAATGCCCCGATAAGTTGGGATAGAAGTCTCGTGAGAAGCGAGAACGAGCGAGAAACACAAACTGCTTTATGGCATTTTGACTAAGATACTGTCTATGATGTATTACCCACTCGGTAGACACAGCTCCACACGATAAAGTTGACCGGCTCTGATAATAAAAAAATGCAAATAAGCAGTAGAAAGTAGGAAGAAGGCTCCGTGCCGTGTTGTAAAAATATACACCGCTCGGCTGTAGGGGGAGCTCGATGAGAAAACATTCCGCAAAAAAAGTGAAAATCAGCAAAGAAATGACTAGAGTTGCCAAGTGCTCCTTTAATATCGTTCAAATAATCGAACAAAACATTTTGGTTTTGATAATAATAATAAAAAGAAAGCAGCAAAAGAAAGTGGTGAAAGAAAAATAGTTGTATTGTTTTTCAAAGGATGATTTAGCACTCTTAGAAGTGTAAGGAGAGTATTCTCTGTTGACTCATCTTTCTTGTCTAGCAGGCACAAGGCTTCGTGATTAATAAAAATTTACTGTGATCAATGCTATGGACCGGGCAATGGAGGATGTGTATAGAAAGAGTTGATTTGTCTAGTTCTTGTGGCTTGAGGCTTCAGCAGGAACCCTGTTGTCTATATTAGCAGTTCAACAACTCCAGAAAAAGGCCCTCAAAATAAAGTATGACCCTCAGGACACATGTTTACGAATTGTTACACAAGAAGTGTTTATTGTTCTCTGTCAGGGATGTTGTTTTACCGTCTGGGGACTGGCTTGCTGAATTGACAGTGAAGCAGTGCCTTGTTCCTCTCCAATTACCAGGCTCAACAACATTTTTTTTTCCTGCACTCCCTCCCTCCTGTTTTAGTTTGACATTTGCAAGATGGCTTCCCAAAGTAAAACAAACAAGTGGCTCTTGATTCTCAAAGGTATAAAAGGATGGCCAAAATGTTAGTCTGATGTTCATAATTTAACATCTCTGTACATGTTGTACAACGAGGATTGCACTTTGTTTTGTTTTGTTTTTTTCTTTTTCTTTTGATGAGCAATATAACCTTGCTGTCTTCGTTCTATGTGAAAGATGTTGCATTATGTATCAACAGGTATGAAACATTCTTAAAAAAGTTGTCACTTACCATGGTTTTCACTATGATTTTTACGTAGTGGTTTTACATTTTTACATAATAATAATAATAACCACATCTTGATATACATGCTAGGTATACACACGCACACACACACACACACACATGATTGTCTTATTACTATAATGACATTAGCATTATTAATGGTACATAATGAAACTTGCTGTTTGTGTTGCAATAGTAATGATAATGCTAACAAAAATAACAACTGTTTACAATAGCAATAAATACAAATATCACTCTGCTTTGTATCCTTCTCCCTTCAGCAGTTACTTATTCACGATACAGCACAGCCTCTCGTACCGTAATGCTTACTTGTAAAACGGTTAGTTCCAATCCTTGATTCTGATTGGTCAATAGCTGTGCTTTATTCACGATAAAACACGGCTATGACCGCTTCACCCAGCAGTTATATTTATCACTGTGCCCTTAGCAACACCCTTAGCAACCAAACATAGGCCTATCAACATAAACATAGAAAAAAACTTAAGAATTAAAAAGGCTAAAATTTATAAAGTAAATTTTATTTACTAGGTGGCATGACGATAGATAACTGGTTGGAGGAACAATTTGGAGAGACTTCTACAAATTCAAAACGTCATGCTGAAGAATTGAAATGTAGCCTAACATTGACACATTCGAGAAGACTCGTAATGAAAAAAAATACCGTGCCGCAAAGTCAATGGGCAGTGAAATGCTTCGGTGACTGGTGTAGAGAAATGGGTTGCAGCATAGATTTTAAATATATCACCAAGACGTAACTCAACGGACTTATCCGTGCCTTCTACGAAACTGCCGGAAGCTCCACAGGAGAAAAATATGGGATCAGTAGCTATTCACCTCATCCAATAATGTTTTCGTTGGAGTCGTAAAGACAGTGAGAAGAGAGGGTCGTGATAAAACGGAGCATCACACATCGATTTCTACTAAAGATTTCAGCACCATAAAACTGTCCGATGCGCTTAATCCCAACACACCTGTCACTACACCAGTCACCGAAGCATTTCACTGCCCATTGGGTTTGCTGCACGGAATTTTTTTCATTACGAGTCTTACATTTCAGCACATCAGCATGACTTTCGTATTTGTAGAAGTCTCTCCAAATTGTTCGTCAAACCACTTATCCATCATCATGCCACCTAGTAAATCGAAATTTACTTTAAACATTTTAGCCTTTTTAAATTATGTCTGTGAGTGTAAAAGTTCACTACAGAGCTAATGGAGGCCAAACCTAAAACAAAGAAAGCGCTGGAATGACATTCTTGCTGCAACAGAAAGAACCCCAACTAAAGAGGACCATGTTAAATATCACCACAGTGGAGCCGATTGAAAAGAGACAAATATTTAATGCGTGCACAATAAACAGAGATGTTCAAATAAATTTAAATAAACAGCAATAAATAATGTATCTCTTGTTAGGCAGCATTTTAGCAACTAAATTAATGACTAGATTAAAGACCTAACGGTTATCTATCAAAATATGTGCCCTTGTGTTTTTATTTTTATTTTATTTGTTATTTTTTTGTGAGAGATAAGCTATGCCCATTTGTGTGAGGAAATTTCACAAATTTTATGTTGTAAAAAAAATAAAAAGAAAGAGACAAAGTTTGAGAATGGTTTGTTGTTTTTATTTGAGCTTTCCTGCATATTAAGCATTGGAACATTGTTGTTCACGGTCAGGGACTATATTTTTCTAGCGGAAGGAATGTTTTTATTGATTTAACTACATGAAAGTTGCACTATACATTGTTTTTTTTTTTTACTTTAATATTGTGTGGCAACCGTTTTTTAAAAGCAATAAGGTACTCAAGGCAAGTGCTGTAATCGTGAATAAGTAACGGTTGAAGGGGTTGCAGGCACTCCGCTTCGCATCGTGTCAAACGACGCCCTTCAGCCATTACTTATTCACGATACACCACAGCCTCTCGTACCTTATTGCATGTATATATACACTCACCTAAAGGATAATTAGGAACACCTGTTCAATGTATCATTAATGCAATTATCTAATCAACCTGGCAGTTGCTTCAATGCATTTAAAGGTGTGGTCCTGGTAAAAGAGGCTATAATTTGCAAGAGCTCACCAAAATTGGCCAGTTGAAGACTGGAAAAATGTTGCCTGGTCTGATGAGTCTTGATTTCTGTTGAGACATTCAGATGGTAGAGTCAGAATTTGGCGTAAACAGAATGAGAACATGGATCCATCATGCCTT
>JAOTRC010000022.1:20084322-20102556 GCA_027497675.1 Cyprinella lutrensis
TATTGTTGTCTGAGGTCAACTTATGACATTCGCTTGGTTTTTGCATTCAAAAACATCAAAATGAATAAGTAATAGGCTATTTTGTACCCAAGTTGTGAGCCAACTTGAAAAACGCTCGGTTTTTATCGGCGTCTCGCACTGAAGACTTGGAAGCAAACGCCCACTGTAGTGAGTGGAGAACAGTTTTGCATATTATAATGATTTTCAGCTCACCCGTCGATGCACTTCGATGGGAAATTGTTTTGAAAACCAATGTTGTAAAATGGCAACCGGAATGATTCGCCCATACATGTCCAACCCAGAGTCCGTGTGTTGGACAATTCCTGTCAGATCCAATATAGACGGCACAGCACCATTCTTTACTCTTAATCGGTCTGCAAATTCAGTCTTGTTAAAAAAACAATCGTCAGTGAAATGAACCGAACAGACGGACAATGTTTTACTTCATCAGCTTCATTAAACATAAAGTTTATCCATGCAGTCCTATGGGAATCCAGAAGCATATGCAGTGACTGTCTTCTTCAACAACCAGGCACTGCGCAATATTCTGAATTGCTCGATCTTGTTTGTCAACACGAAGAAGGCATCTATGTTATTTAGCTATGCGTGTAATGCGCAAGTTGGTGGGCGGGGCTAAACCGGTTGTGTTGAAGTAGGCGTTGATCTTCTTCGGAGGTGGTGTTTTATCGTCTTTGACATCATAGTTCCCCATTTTCAAAAACGAGTCGTTTGCAGAGGCTGGTGTCAATAAAAGCTTTTATTGGACTAACAATGTTTTCAGTTCAGGAACTTACAGGATATTCTTATAATATGATGACCTCTTAGATGTCAAAGCTCAAGGAAATTTTGATTTCTAAGTTTATCACCCCTTTAATATTGTCCAAATTACATTTAATTCAAATATGTACTTTAATATTTGGCAACTTCTTTAAGTTAGAAATGTTACAGTCACTGTAATTTCTTGAACAAATATATAGAGTGTTTAAACTTTGAAATCGCAATGAACAGATACATGCATACCCAGATTGTTTAAGCAACCCGAACTCACAGCATATAGGCCTACAGAGACGCATGTAAATATTAAACGTTTTTTCGAAAAACGTAGAACTCTCAGATGCATGTAATCTACGGCTTTAAAAAATTACAATTAAAATTCAAAACCGTATGCAACCAACAAGTGTTCAGAGTAACAAAGCATTTGTGTTTCATTTAGATTTCTGCTTTTCATTATCGTGGACACTCTTTGTACCATTGACCAGAATGAAGAGTATAATGAAATGATCTAAATCCATTTGATCTAAACAAATGTTGTGGTTGAACAGGAATACATCAGTCCCTAGCTTTTGTATCAGAAAAGAAAGCTAGGCCTATACTCTGTATATACACATTTGTGAGTGCAGATCCTCTTTAAATGCTCATGCGATCACTTCTGATCTTCACCCCTGAAGGAATCTAATTCTGGTTCCTTGTCCTCGGAGACAAAGCCAGCAGCTCAACAGCAGGTGAGCACCTCCCTCTACTGGAGTCAAGCGGAACAGTGCTGCTTCACTCGCTGCTTCCTCTCGAATGTCCCCGTTCTAAAGGGACGTCTGGCATTCTTCATGCGTACAATGAAATATGCAGCAGCCACTCAAGCAGAAAGGGCTTCACTGACCTGTGCCATGTGCTTCATACCAACGCACAGGTGGCAATAGCTGAGGTGACCTGTTCCCTCCCACTGTTTGTATTACTATGTAAAATAAATCGATGTCCTCCAACACAGCATCTCAGGGGAGGCGAGAAGAGAGAAGAGGGTCGGTCTGTAGGTGTGTGTGTGTGTTCAGGTACGATGCTGTTTTACAATATCAGGCACATCAGCACCTTGAAATACACTGACAAGAAATGGATCTGCTTTCGGCAGTAAATTGATTAATTCTGGAGTGTCAAAAGGAAGGACTTCAGATTGCCAGTGGTCTTTAAGGTAATACGCTACGACAGTTTAAGAGTCATGAAATGCATCGCAATAGCCTTGAAGTGGAGAGGTTAAAGTGGAGGAGAGAGAGAAAGAGAATGCAGGAATGAACGCTCCTCTCGACGTGCGCTAGCATCTTTTCTCTGCGCCAAGGTCAGCGAGGCTGAAGAGGAGGCAGCGGCTGTCTGCTGCTATAGGAATTGTAATCAATTCTTACATTTCAAGGGGAGCAAAATCTGAACAAGTCGCTCAAAGGAAGATAGATGAGAGAGCACAGCCACAAACACTCAGATCAATAATATTCATAGCGTACAGGAAAAAAACCCAATAAATTACAATTTTAATCAATGATCTGTGGAGGAGATGTACAGAGACATGCTGCAGTAAATTTGCCCTTAACCATTGCAAAATGCATTATTCAGAAAAGCGAGGGAAGGGGGTGTTTGTGGATTTCTCAGTTTGAAGTGCCAACATTGTGCTTCCATTGCTTCACTGTTTATCTATGTGTGTAGGTGGGATGCGAAAGTAAGTGAGCAAAGAGAGTAATATGTTAGGACAATGTAAAATCTCAAAGACGTGTGGATGTCCAATTAGAAGCTAATAAGATAAATAATAATCATAATTATGTTTTATCATGCTGTGTCTGAGCATTTCCGACTGGAGTCTCACAATGGAACACGAGGCGAAAAAAGAGGCAAAGCTGAAAGGAAATTTTTGAAATAGCCCCTTTCATTTTAGTCAACGTGACTGGCTACATCTTCTGATCCCAGTGCTTTATAATTTGATAAGGTGACAATACAATCTCAGTGCCACAAAACATTAAGCTCCTTCATCTCTGTCTGTGGAAATTATGTGAAAATGTGCAGTTGTTATCTTAAAGGGATAGTTCTGTCATCATTTACTCACTCTCATGTTGTTCCAAACCCTTATGACTTGCTTTCTTCCGTGAAACACAAAAGGAGAAAATGTGAAGACAATTTATTCCAATGATCTTTTCCATGCAATTCGAATAAACTAGAGCTTTTAAACATAAAAAAAAACACCCGGGTAAAAGCATCAAAGTGGTCGTTGCGTATACAATAGCATTGAATGAGAAACAGACCAAAATTTCAATTGTTGTTCAACGACAGCTTTTCTCTTCAGAAAGATGTTAAAGTGTAATTTCGATGATTTTCAACCTACTTTGTATTGTTACAATGTCGACAGAGGGTTATTAATGGAACAGTTATTATAAGAGTGGGTTAATCACTAAAAATTGTGTCCTACATTGTCTTCAAACAGCACTTTAAACAGCACTATGGTAAAACAGCACTTTTATCTTTAAACAGCACTAAAAATTGTGTCCTACATTGTCTTCAAACAGCACTTTAAACAGCACTATGGTAAAACAGCACTATTATCTTTAAACAGCACTATGGTAAAAATGGAACGCTATGGCAACAGTGTTATCCCTGTATGTGACATTTTTCTCTTCCGTTTGGTCTAAAACATTGTGTTTGTGGTCATCCAGTTTGAAATGTTATCTACAAACAAAGACATTTCAGATTTTCTGTCATGGCATTCTCTTCCGTATTTTGCCTTACTGACTAGAACGCACTGGATCCATCACCGGAAACCGAAAGTAACTCTAAATGTTTACTCTTTAAATTCTTGCTCTTGGGAACAATACAGTTCAATAACATTATGACTAAAATGTTTGCTATAAAGTATGTTCTCAAGCAAGTTAGTATTTGACTCTAGTAAGCATAACGCCATAGCAGACTGGTGGGAGTGGCCTTGGACGGCAACATTATGGGTCCTACCTAAAGAGGAAGACAGCAGCCTTTAGCCTTTTATTCTGGTCAGGTACTGCAGCACCGATTTAAATTTGCCTTTCTATGGTATAAGCAGACTGGTTTTATTGAAAACCCTTTTTGGCAACAGTGAAGTACCCCTGAAACTGCTACATTATGACTCATTGCATCGATTTATTGCAATGATGTGACTCAAAAGATTAAGACACCACTACCTCTCTCATGAATTGGCCGAGAAATGTTAGGGAGGATGTCACCATTTTAGTGATTTTGAGTGAGAAATGGTGTGCGTGTGTGTGAATTTTGGTCTGTTTCTGGCAAAAAAATATAGTATGGAAAACAGAAAACTTTGTTTATAGCATAAGAGTTATATGGACTTCTATACAAACTTACTATTGCACTTTTGCATCCTTTTTAAGCTTGAAAGTCTCTATTCTTTGCAAATGGATGGAAAAGAGCATAGAAAACAGCCTTCAGTTTTTCCTTTGTGCTCTGCAGAAGAAATAAAGTAATGTTGGTATGAAATGACAAGAAAGCAGTAAAAGATGAAAGAAATTTCATTTTTCCCTTTAAGGAGCATCTGTATTTCTATCTGAACTGACTCTTAAAATATTGTTGTTGGTGTAATCCAATGTAGTTGGGGTGATTTACACCTATTAAATAATATTTCTGCCTTGAGTAAAACTACTTAATCGAGATGTTACCACAAAACCATCTTCACAGTGCAGGTTTTATGAGAAATGTCAAGTTCTATAATACAGCCCTATTTCCCCCCCAAAAGCCTGTAAAACGTGGGTGGCATTCCTCAAATCTCCCCTATATAGACTCTCTGACAGGGTTTTAATGCCACCAGTAAAACTTTTCAAAGTCGCAGTGCTTCCAGGAGTCGAGACATGTGGGGGTCGGGGGTCTTCCGCTCAGCTGGAGAGGCAGCCACACAAAGGTGGCACAAGCCACTATCAGTCCCTTTGAGATGATAATCTGCGAGATCGCTCTTGCAGCGACAAACGGGGCAACGGAGACTGCCATCTTTACATTACTGAGAAAAGGCCAATGCCGACTGACAGCTACAAATGAGCCCTGCTCCTGAGCCTAGACACAATCACAGCCATCTAAACCCACACTGACGTTTTAATCCTCCCGAAATAACCTACTCTGAAATTCTCCCACAGAGGCAATGAGAAATAGTGTGTGTGCGTGTGTGTGTGTGTGTGTGTAAAAATCAAGAAATGGGAAGAGAAGAGCAGACATTGAGAGGAATGCTTGTGTGAATATCCTGTATGAGTGCAACTGTGATTCTAGATCAGTGGTTCTCAACTGGTTTTGCATCACAATCCAGACTTTACAATGAACATGGGGATTGGTGATATGACCAAAATTTTATATTGTTATGTGTCATTTCATTTCACAACAACAATATAGGCCTACATCACATAATAGTTAACTTTTCTGGAAATGGATTTGTTACAATATCAACATTTTGGATAGCAGTGAAAGATTTTAATACTACAGCAAAAATGAATTCTAATAAACAGGGATTTAGGTTTTATATGTATATCTTATAGTAGAATTCAAATAAGAAATACTACTAAATGAAGTAATCAAGTTTATAAAAAATACAAAAACTTAAATTACAATTGAAATGCTTAAATTTTTATTAAAGTTACAAAAGTTATTCATCAAGAGCCGTGAATGTATAGCAGAAGTTATGGTAGTCTTTTCTTCCTGATTTTAACATATATCCAAGTGAAACTGCTTCTCAAACAAGACAAAATGTAGAGCGGGACATGATTTTGTCCCTCAGGAATTGATTGTGTTGGATTGCTGATGTTTGATAATGCAGCACTCTCATGCGAGTGACAGGTTTACCCACCCTCGCAACGTAAAACTCATCATTAGAGATGTCATTGGGACAGAGAGGGGGATTGATTTTGATTTTAAAAATACCATGAATTAAAATATGCATACATGTGCACTGACAAGTCATTTGCAATTAATACAGCATACTGGTGACTTTATGGTGACTTTAAGGACACAGACAGTAGGTGGTACATGAGGTTGCTGCCACTTTAAGATTTAAGATGTACTGAGCCAATATATTGACACATCGATTGACACAATCGATTCCCCCCCGTTTTTACACAAATAGTCGATTTATTAATCAACTGTTTCAACTTGCACGTGCTCAAGAAGTGCGAAAACTGAGTGGATATATGGATTCTCTCTGTTTTAAATTCCTTTGTACAAAACAAATTGTTTCAGCAGCTTCAAATATGAAATCCATCAAATATGAAATATTTGACCATCAAATATGAAATAGCTCCATAGAAAACAGTGACGCCCCACCCCAAGTGTCCTCAACTAAGGGACACTTAATATTAAAGAACCCAAACTCCATCGGTGACAGAGAAGAAGAATAGTGTGTAAGATCTACACCCATAATGCCAAACTCTAATTGGAAACCATCATGGTACCAAAATAGTGAACTAAACTGCATAACGTCCAACAAAATGCTAAGTACTCGACACCTATGCGACAAAACACACAATGCCACAAGGATCAATCTGGACTTGCTGCGAGACCTTACTTAGCCTACACAGTCGATCACAAAGAGACAAACAGAACAGCACAAGGGCCAGCTCTCTGTTTTGGCATGTTTTCACCCCTCCAACACTAAATAAAGTGTAATTTAGAACTAAATGAGATGTTTCAAATTATATCCGATTCAAAACTTTTACAAGTCTCTCCTTGTCAATATTTGATTATTTATATACATGACTGATCCAATGATAATTTAGTGGAGGTGGGGTTTCCTGACACTACCATGTTTTTTTTTGTTTTTTTTTTGATTTGGCTAGCTTTTGCTATTGACAAATGATTTTTTTTTTTTTTTTTTTTGCCAGGAAACAGTATGTCTGTTTGGATAATGAACTCAAACAACAAAACTGGCAATGGGGAAGTGGAAACTTTTAAAAATGTATCTTTACACAGTTATATTTAGTTGCATTTTATTATTTGTATTTTGTATTTTCCCTGTCGTCCCATGATCAGAACAGACCTGTGACCACCTGTTGGGAATCACTGTTCCTGTAAATGTGCATTCTCCCTTAGAGTGATCTATCGTCTGCAAGGGCACAGAGTGAATGCTGGATGATACCCTTTAGCTGATGATTGGATATATGTCTTAAAAAGATGACAGCTCTCACTTCATCTATGGGCTGGGAGAGAGAGAAAGAGAGTGTGCTTATATGGTCAGTGTCCTATTAAGAAACCCTGTCATAAGTCAGGAAAAGAAGCATAATACTGCTGTAGCTGATTGACACAGTGACATAGAATTCCAGAGAGTGAAGAAACTGTGTGCATGTTTGTGTGAGCAGGCAAGGAGAGAGAGAAACAAAGAGAGTTTTGCACCATGCACAAGAGGATAGAAAAATGCCACAGACGTGCTTGGTATTCAGTCTTCATAATCAGTGTCTGTGCATCCAGTGACACGGATGAGGAATTGCTCCTTTCTTTTACGAGTCTCTCGATGCTGTCAGAAATTATCACAAATAATTGTACACACAGGAAATTAAGAAATATGACAAAAATGACAAATGTATGCATATTATGAGGAGGAATAGATTTCCAAGAGTGTCGAGGGAGGACTTAAGCAAACTCTGTGTGATTTACTAGGGCATTTAGTACACACAGGAACATTTTGCCTGCATGGAACACAAAAAGGGAAGTGAGGAATATGAATGTTTGGGGTATTTAACGTTACGGTTGACTGGGAACCATTGCTATCTGTTTTAGAGGGGTTTTTTTTCATGTGTTTATAGCTTATTATTATTATACAGTCTGTCCCTTAGTGGCACATTTTAAATAACGTTTTATATTTGCACAAGAACAAGTCTGTTTTCCTTGTCGATAATATGCTAGGGAGCATTTTGTCTAAACTCCACTTTGCTTCTGGCTTGATGTTCATAGTAATTTGTTGTGATGACAGCATATCATTTTTCATTCCTTAAATATTGCAGCATTTGTATCATTCAAGGGCTTTTTGTACTCAAGATTGCAAGAGCGCTAGTGGGAAAAAAGCCTCAATAGAGGAAAACAGTAAATCAGAGACGTTTTATTATAAAACTTTCAGTGGAAGTATTAAATATCACACATACTATTATACCGTCAGCTCCTCTCCAGACAACACTGCCCAGGAACTATTGAGACATAGCAATAAATTACAAAATGTTTCAATTCAGATAGTGAAGAAAGACATGACGCATCATTTGTACAACATACATAATGTCAAAACAAGGCTAAACCATGTATTTTTTGTTTCATTTGTTTGTGATTAGAAACATAGTCGAGTAAGGAAGAAATTAAAAGTAATGTCAAAGAACAAGAGATGACTTATGGAGATCCAGAAGTTCTACAACTAAATTAAAGTACCCTTTAAAATGGTTCAGGCAGCAAAAAAAAGAATAAGAGGACATAGAAACCTGCAGTGCAACATCTACTTTAAAAGTGACCTTTTGCACTTATTAGTGTATGCAAATATCCCTTCCAGGGATTGGGGGTTGGTAATGAAGTGTTTGGAATGAAATGAGGACAGAATGAGTGCTGGTGCTACACCTCATGTGGCATCTGCTCCAATATTTATTGTAAGAGCAGGACCGTCATTTCTGAAACTTGCTCAAGGATCACTAAGATGAGACTCCACTCTTCTGTCAAGCTCAAAACAGTAGCCCAACAACTACAGCACACAGAAAGAGATGAAGAGCACTAACAAAGTAAACTGAGATGAAGTCCCAAGTCCTGAGAGGCTTGGGTTTGTTAGCTGCTCCTCCTCCTCTTCCTGAACATGACACTCACTCCTGCACACTAATTGGTCCCGCCAAAGTGACTGAGAGTAACCTTCTTTCCACTCTCTGACACTCATCTGGGACGAGCTCAGTCCTCTCGTCCGCCTTGTGGGAGACAGCACTGCATGAACTGCACACAAATTATACACACACACACATACTGGTACTCATACACATAGTTCATCCGCCAATGAACCCACTACATAATACATGATCAGTCTATCTTGTCTTATTTAGTCTTCTGTGGCGATCAGACGGGATTGTGACTCACCCTTACAGGTCAGACCAGTTCCACAGAGGAGATTTAAGCATGTTAATATTTGTTAAAATCAGAAGCCTGTAGATGCTCTCTGGACTACAGGATTTTAACCAATATAAAAGTTTAAGTTACTTTGTAAACATACAAGAGTAGAGGGGTTTCATACTGAAGTAAACATAAAATTGCCACGTACGGTAAGTTGAATTCACTGAATCACAAACAAAATTAACAATGGAATGAGAATGTGCACTTCACTTCGTATAGCACCAAAAACACTAATTTAACAGATTCATTGAGAAGCAGTCAAGCAGGCAGTATTAGGGTGTGGTCACATTTGCCATTGTTCGGAAAATTTTCACTGGAAAAAACTTGTAATTTCAATTTATGCGATCGGAAATTTGGCTTCAAATCATGGATTGGCATCACATCATGGATCCAACAGAATGCTGCTTGTTTTAAGTATGACAATGGATTTTTGCTGCAAAAATTGTGACCACACCTTTAGACTAAATAAATAGTCGTTAGATGCAGACGTGAGAAAAATGTGAGATGCAGCGCAAACGAAGAGTAAAAAACAAAGCAAAAAAAAAGCCACAGCAGAACATCTCAAACAGGTTTTTATGAAATATGCTGAACGAAAATATCTGAAAAGCAGAATCAAAAGTTACTATTTTTTTAATGAAAATAATAATATAATCACCCTGGCTATAGCTAAACTCTTCCTTCGACAAATGATTTTAACTCTATACAATCTCGATGCAAGCCCAACCCCAGGCTTTTTCTGATTGGTCCACTATTTTAAAATTGACATTGATAAGTTCTGCTGTGTGTAAAATGTTAAATTTCTCTAAAAATGAAGCGCTAATGTGTGAGACGGGAAAAAAACGAGACGGGGAGAAACGATCAAAGATGTTCATCGAGTACGTGCATACATAGAAAAACTATTAAAAAGCAGTGCAGTGGAACACAAAAACACTGTAGAGATGTAGTGTCACTTCTGACCAGATCTTCTGGT
The DNA here is from genome assembly GCA_027497675.1 of Cyprinella lutrensis. Taxonomy (NCBI): domain Eukaryota; kingdom Metazoa; phylum Chordata; class Actinopteri; order Cypriniformes; family Leuciscidae; genus Cyprinella; species Cyprinella lutrensis. The sequence continues at coordinate 20,094,185 of JAOTRC010000022.1, forward strand.
TATGGGTTCGACTGGAGCTCAAAGAGCAAACACAAATAACAGAGTACTTCAGGTGTGCACATTAACCCAAGTAACTCCAGTGCTCATTTGGTGCTCTTCAATGTAGCATATAAATCAACTGATGATGGAAGACTCTTAATGGCTTTAACCAATTGTCACATCTCCAATCATAAGAGAACAGACAGATATATTTACAAAATAAATGTTCTGCAGATTGGTTATTGAAGAGTCATAATTCTAGTTTTGATACACCATCAATGTACAGAGTTTCTTGAGTTCCTCGGATCCCAAGCTCTCATTATCTCTCATCAGTCCAAGACAAGGTCCACTGGAATGCCTCTTTCTCTGCCACATCTCACAAATAATAACTTTGCTCATAGTGGTCATCTTCATCACAATGATTTATAGATCTCAAAGAGTCAGTGAGGAGGCTTGTGGGATGTGGAGATCTTCTGATTTACTGTCTTTTGGCAGAGCAGGACTTGCAGCATTGTTGACCGTAGAATTTGTGATTACAAACACCGTGCTGAGGCACCAGATGACACCAGCTGAAGAAGTCGATGCAAGGCTGGCCTTCTGTTAATGGGAAAACACATAATGACTATTATTTATTTTGAACCTTAAAAACAACAATGCGCACACAAGCACTCAGTGTTTTAGTAAGTACTGTTTACTCTGAATAGATACATTGTGGCGATGTTGCAAACCACTTGACTTGGAATCACTGCACCAGCATACTGATAAGGACCTGACCTGCTCTCTGAAGGGCCTCGCTCAGTTTTCCCATGAGAATACACAATTATACAGACACACACACACTTATGTCTCTGTCGTATGTGCCTTGCACTACCAGAGAAAGAGATGATCTCTACATTCTAATTATATTTAAACATAACAATTATGAGTTATTAATTTAAATGATATTGTTTTATCACACAATGTCAGTTTCATATTGTTAAATAGTGGAGCACAATGTCATTTGACCTACTATATGGTCTTAAATCAACAAGTAAAGAGCGCGCTGTTTTACCTCTACATAATGAATAATTGTAAACACCAGTGATGTTTATCAAGCTTCATAATTGATTATGATACATGACACTTAACACCATGGATAATATACATGCAATTGGCAGACGCTTCATCCAAAGCAATGCAAGTAAATTCATGGAAACATTTTATCTGTATGTTTCCTGTGAATCCAACCCATGACATTACTAACATCACGCTCTGCCAGTTGAGCTACAAAACAAGATATGAGAGTTCATAAATTCAGAAGTATGTCCACTCAGGCATTGGAGGTACTGTTAAGTGAGATAAAATTTGCGCTAAAAGTTGGGGTGGTGTTCAAGGTGGCAACCGAAGGTGAGAACCTCCCTGTGTTCTGTGGTTGCATCACATGAATGTCGTGGAAATCGATTTCCTGGGTGTGTACTATTCTAAAATGCCAAAGAAGGAAGGGAACTAACAATGGGAGAAGATCAACTAGTTTCACTTCACATTGTGTAAACAGTCTGGTCATGAGGCTGTTTCTATTTCAATCTGCAGCACAAGCCCTATCTAGGCTCTTTTTTCCTTTTGAATAAAATGTAATGTATTCCCATGATGGCAAAGCTGAGTTTTCAGCACCATTACTCCAGTCTTCAGTGTCACATGATCCTTTAGGAATCATTATAATATGCTGATTTACTGTTTATGTTGAAAAAAATTGTGCTGTTGAAATTTCTTTCCAGACTTTTTAATGAATAAAAACGTCCAGAATATGATTTGAAATAGAAATCTTTTATAACATGATAAATGTCTTTTTTGTTAATTTTGATCAAATTAATCCATCCTTGGTGAATAAAAGTATTCATTTCTTTAAAAAAAGTCTTACTGATTTTAAACTTTTGAACAGTAGTGCGTACTGAAGTCGCTTTGGATTTAAGTGCCTTCTAAATGAAAAAAATGAACATTTAAAGGCCAACCAGCTTGTACCTTTATGTGTGGGTGGGAGAGGTGGGACTGGACCAGGACAGAAGTATGTATTGCAGGCCCGTGAGCTTATGGGTCTCAGATGGGGTAAACAGCCCACTGACGGACGCCCATGTCTCAGACACTGAATGCTCCGTGTCTGCACCCCACCACCACAGGACACTGTGCACTGAAAGACACATGAACAGGATAGGAAGCTTAGAGGTCTGGCAGAATAGCAATGGAACAGATCCCTGATTGGTTATACAGGGCTAGTTGTGCGTACCTGCAGCCAAGGAGAGGAATACCAGCCCAGAGTCACAGAAGTGCCGCCCCAGTCTGGGCTAGGCTGAAGGAGCTGGGGTGGCGGGGGCTCTGGGCAGGGGCCTTTATTACAAGCTTGCTTGAGGTCTGCTTGGGGCTTATGTAGGTTCCTGCACCTCCTTGAAGGGTACTCAGTGTAGCCTCCTTGGGAGTCTTTCTCTCCACAATGCAGCTCTCTTCTCCTTACTCCTGCTCCACAGGATGCCGAACACTGCGTAAAACAACCAGACAATCAGATAATAAGGTATATACACATACATACGACGCATCTACATATGGATATCTATGTGCCATTCAGTTCCACATTGTTGCTAATGATAAATGTTACTTTGTACAATCTTCAAGATAAAACTGTCAAAAAATGAGGGATTGTGTTTTTAAACATACATGTAACCCATTATGTCGATTGAGTGTGACCTGGACACACCAGTAAGTGGTGGGATATTTGGTAAACAGTAAATCTGTTTCAGTGTATTCAAGCAACTTTTGTAAACTGCTTGAAAATGCTAGTGTGAACGGAGAGCGTTTTGAAACAGAAACGCCATGTTCTGATGTATCTGGTGAATATTTGCTCATTCTACATATGAACCGTTTGTGTGAGCGAGCGCTTCTAAGTAACCATTGCTATTCCTATGAGGGGCCTTACCTCTCCCCAGGCGGTAGTTATCCACTGCAGACGCTCATTCTTGGGGCAGCGGCTCAGCACACAGGTCTCTTGGGCTTTGGGCTTCAGGTGTAATTTACACATGCTGTCAGGCACCACCACAGCCCTGGCACCTGGATCAGTGCTCCTGCAGAAAACACTGCGCTTCTTCAACCCTCGCCCACAGGTCTTAGAGCACTAGAGAGAATGAAAGAAGGAAAGATAAACAGAGAGAGAGAGAGAGAGTTACCCTCATGTGGTCTTTGAGTGATGTTAGTTTAAACATGTAAAGGTCACAGTGGCATGCAGTTCACCTCAAACAAGAGTTGAAATGAACTCTTGAGACAGGCGGTGTGAACTCATTCTGACCTTTAGAGGGAATTTAGTCAATATCAACTACTACTGCAAAAACTTCTCAAAGATCTCAAACTGTTTATTCAAAACACAGATTTATGATTTAACATGTTGAGCAAGATTAGACTGGGAAAAAAAAGGTTAAAGAATTCAACATTGCTGATAATTACGAAATGAAAAAGGGGATGTGTTTCAACATTCTCTGTGGCTTGTGTGTGCGTAAACGGGAAGACCAAGTTGGGAGTACACAAATATATTATTGCAAATATACGCACACAGGCAAAAAAACAACAAGAAAAGATATTACAAAATATACAGTACTCGTTTATCTAAAGAAACACTTCCAAGCATCACTAAAGTTTCAGAGATGTAATCTGCAAGGTAATTTCTTAAGTCCAGAATTGATTCTTAATATAAGCAATGCAACAGTGAGAGGTATGTGCTACATGTGCAATAACAGCAGGGGGCAGTAGAGTTTCAGCACTGATGTGATATATCGTTCAGGGGATCTCAAATCCTCACCTCATATTTGGGTCATTGTTTTGTACTTTTCTTAACCCTTTTTTTTAAAACTGAATACCTTTGTGTTGCAATTTAGTATTTCTATAAAAGGGTATAGCAGAATTTCAGAGACTTGTTCTGCTTAAGCTCAAACAACTAAACTTAATAAATTTTAACTCGATTGCTTACACAAAGGTAAGAAAATAAACAGGATCAAATTAAAGAGCTAAAATTGCCAATTGATAGCTTCATTGATTAAATAAGAGTAAGATTACATGAGGTGCATTGTACAAAAGACATGAAGTCAATTGTAATATTTTATAACCATCTTTTAAAAAATTATAGAACACTACTTTCTTCATGATTCTTCATGATTTCATTCATGATTTTATGTTTCATGTTAAATCATAAACTTTATCTAACAGGGTGGAATGTTTTAAGAGGAGACAAACCACAGAACATCATAACAATGCACTACTAATGTTGGGATCTGACTTATGTTAGTTAGGGATTTTGACATTTATTTGATCACAAATAAAGTAAAAACAGTAATATTGTGAAATATTAACATTTAAAATATTTATTTTCTATTTTAATATATTTTAAAATGTTATTTATTCCTGTAATACAAAGCTACATCTTCAGCGTCACATGATCCGATGTGATGGTCTGATTTGGAAACATTTCTTATTATCAACGTTGAAACCTTGAGCTTGAGAGGTTGAGCTGCTTGATACATTTTTTTTTTTTTAATTTTTTCAGGATTCCTAGACAGTTCAAAAGGACAGTATTTTTTTTTTTTTTTTTGAAAAAGTAAACACATTTACTGCATTTCTCAAAAGATTTTGATTCTGTCATGTCTGGTCGATTTAATGCATTTCTGCTCAATAAAATGATTAATTTATTTTCTTATTTTTTTTAATATATATCTGTCTCCAAACTTTTAAACAGTACATTTAAAGTAAAAAATGTATTTATTTATTTTGCTGGTAAAATGTATTATAATGTTAAATCTTTGTCTTTTTACACCATGATGACCTCCTGTTATGTAGGTTGCATGTGCATGTAAACATACCTGTGACCAGGAGCCAGTGCTCCACTCTGGAGGACATGCCTGTGTGTTGCAGGGCTGTAGTTGAGCCGGAGCCATAACTGGACATAAGGAATGAGCCGTCACCTCCTCACGCTGGTATGTCACCTTCCTCATGCAACGGATGTTTCGTGTCTGCTGCCCGCCTCCACATGTTGTACTGCACACTCCCCATTTGCCTGTCGCCCAACTGTCAAGACAAACAAATTGACCTTCAGATGTGAGCCTAATGTTTGAACATTTCAACATAGTTAAACATGGAAGAGGACAATTTACATCCATATGGCACATATACTTGACATACTTTGACAAACACAAGGGTTTCATTAATGATCACATTAGGTAGATTTTGTTTAGATTATGATCTGATTACTCTGTAAACGACATGATGGAAAGACTAATAAAAAATGCATACATCTGTCTGGGCTCACATGGGCATATACACCACACATCACATTTCCAGCTTAAGTGTTTAAACATTATCAATGGATGCACACTTCCAACTGATTTGTAATTTATGAAATTTTCACATGACAAAATATTTCAAAACACAGATCTGGCAAGTAAATGAGACATTCCAAGGTTCTGTAATAGATTAATCCGTTTCATTGCAGAAATATGATGAACAAAAGATGGAATTAATCAATGGCTTCTTTCTGAATCCTCAATATGTCAAATTTGCTTGCTTTTTGGCACTTTTGTGATAATGCAATAGTGCCCTCCTATGGCCAATCATTTGTAAAAAAAATAAATAATAAATAATAATAAAATTAAATACATAAAAAAGGTTAAGCTCTAGTAAGAATGTGCAAGTCACATTGCGAATGCACTTTTTCCGTAGCACACTAAAACACAGAAAATTAATAACTAAAGCATAAAGAATTGACAAAATAATGTATTTCAGTTATCTATGTAAGTTATTTCAGCTCAGGTTTTCACAACAAGGACATTGTTAACGTTTTTAATAAATACAGACATGGGTTGAAGCATCATCACTCCACTCTTCAGTGTCACATGATCCTAAATTATTCGAATATGCTGATTTGCTGTTCAAGAAACATTTCTTATTAACAAATTTGAAAACAGTTCTGCTGATTTTTTTTTTTATTTTTGAAACTGATACTGGAATTTGGTGATAAACAGAAAATTCAAAAGAACAGCATTTATTTGAAATAGAAATCTTTTCTAAAATTGGTGCCTATACTGTCACTTTTGTTTAATTTAATGCCTTCCTGAACAAAAGTATTAAATTCTTCCAACATCAAATAAATGTGACTAAAATTTGCAAAATGTGTATATTTCATTTTACACTTTTCCATTAGATAAAATGTTATTTTTGTGAACTGAAATGCACTTAAAGGATATGACATGACAAAATACTGGCTACACTGATGCCACAGCAGCTCTCTTCCAGTGCTCAGATTGCAACTCTGTCCTTGCTTCTCTTGGCTGTGGATGAAAAGAGGCTTTTAAAATAGAGCTGGGCAGGCCAGGGAGAGATTAGAGCAAATGACAGCTATGACAAGAGCCGTGGCCGCAACACCGGACAGACGCCCCGGGTCGAGTTCTTAGAAGACCCGGTTCCACCCAACCACTCACACAGACCTGAGCCACGGAGCTGAGAAAAATCCTTTAATTTTCTCTCCAGCCATCTGACAAATTGGAGGGAGATGGTTAAACTGCTATTTTAAATGAGGGAAGAAACACGATCCACAGCACAATATGCCTTTTCACTCCCCCTCGTGCTCTCCTCGCCACATAAATGACAATGTGTCATTGGTCAAAGAGCTGGCATGCCGTGCCTCACTGCAAACCGCTGCTGCTGGCTCTTGTTTTAATCCTGTATTTCTGGAATCTTTCAATAACTTGCATATTTTCAAGCCATACAATTAAAGGAGACATATCTTTGGGGACAATACAGTGGACTGCTTCACATTTCCGGATACAGTCTGATTTTGCTGGCATTTTCTCCATGTCTGCCCAAAACGATGCACCCATAATTCATACTTATTCAAAATCACTTTTTAGCATTCCCTGTGGAATTCTTTTGGTTTGGAAGCATTTGTCAGTTTAAGAGCTCTAAGAGAACCATGTATTTTCCTAAACCCACGCGACTTTGAATTCCTTCGCTAAAAATATCACTTTAAACAAACCAAAGTTTGTGCGTTAAAAACTTTAGGTATGTTTAGTATTATATATGAATTTGTCTTTACTGTTATTCATTACAGTAGTCTTTTTTTTTCAGTGATCATGTTGTAATTGTCAACCCCTATTGCAAAGCAGGTTCATTGGAAAAATGTACAGAATTTCAGCTGTTTGGAATGAACAAATCAAGCAAATAGCTCAACAAAAATGTTGCAAGTGGTTTCCCCAAATTCAACTGAAAATGCAACTTTTAATGACTTCTGCAGTCTCAAAATTATTCAACCCCTTCATGGCAAGCATCTTTAGTACTTTAAAACGCCATTTCGCTGTTATGACCCGCTGCAAATGAGATGTATAACTAGACACCAGTTTCTAAGGAATCTTAGCCCATTCCTCATGAGCAATGGCCTCCAATTCAGTAATGTTCTTGCATGTTGCAACCGCCCTCTTCAAATCCCACCAGAGATTTTCTAGGGTTCAAGTCAGGTGACTGTGATGGCCACTGTAGAATCTTCGAGGACTTCTTCTACAACCAGGTGGAGTTTGCGGTATGCTTGAGATCATTGTCCTGTTGGAAGGTCCAATGTCGTCCAATCTTCAGCTTCCTCACTGATACCATGATATTTTCTCCTAAAACTTCAATGAATCCATCTTGCCTTCCACATGCTGCAGGTTTCCAGTTCCAGAGGATGCAAAGCAGTCACAGAGAATCACTACCATGCTTCTTTCAGAGATACCGCTTATTCATATGGCCGAAAAGTTCCAGTTTGGTTTCATCACTTCACAGAACAGAATCCCAAAACTTCTGTTACTTATTTATATGATTTGGGGTATTTTTCTTGTGCTTCTGGGTCAGTAGTGGTGTACGTCTTAAAGTTCTAGCATGGAAACAGCATGCATTTAGTTAGAGCCAGTGCAAGCTGAAACCTCTGTGTCACTGTTGACACCAAGCCTTTTGCAGTCATTCAATGTTTTTTTTTTTTTTTTTTTTTTTTGAATCTGCTCAGAAAACTGGATGCAGCCGTTGATAGCTTCCTTTTTTCTGCCTCATTTAGGTAGTGTAACCACTAGTGTAACCACTTGAGACAACACCTGTTTTGCAGATCTGTGCTGTTGCGAGGGATCCTGTTAAGGGGGTTAAATAATTTAGAGACTGTAAGTCATTAAAGCTTAGCCTGACTTCGTCATACTCATTTTCAAGAAAGAATATGAGTCTGAAACCACTCAATTGAGCTTTAATTATGAGGCGTGTCGTAACCGAACCAGGGCAAAAAAAACAACAAAGAACTCTGCACTCAATTGGATAGTCGGTAGACCTACCAACCAATCAGAGCAACGCATAAGTCAACTCCTTTGCATAGC
>JAOTRC010000022.1:20103211-20122144 GCA_027497675.1 Cyprinella lutrensis
CCTCAATGGATTGAGTCCAGACCGAACTTCCCGTCCAAAAAATGTTGTGGGTGGAGTTCGGGCTGGCATCCAGGCTAATTAAAACTTGCATTTTCAGTTGAATTTGAAGAAACCACTTGAAACATTCGTTGTGTTGTAGTGTTGTAATATTACAATTTAACTAGTATTGTACAATTTAAAATGTATGTGAATATGTTTTAAAATGTAATTTATTCCTAAACTTCAGTGTTACATGATCCTTCAGAAATCATTTTAATATGCTGATTTGCTGCTCAAGAAACATTTTGTGGACACCGTGATAGATTCTTTATTGAATAGAACAGCATTTCTTCTAAATCAAAAATCTTTTGTATCAATGTAAAGGCTTGAAGAGTATCAGTTGAAGACAAAAGCAAACATATAACCATGCAACACAGCTAAGAAACTGAAAGAAAAGCACTGCAAAAGTCTTTAAGGCATGTGCATTAATCTTTTCCTGACATTTTAGGGGACAAATGAAGCTGGCCGCTTATGGGCCCGACCCATGTTTGAAGTCTCCTTGCTTCACATAAGCAGCAGGGCAGCGTTTGCAGCTGGGAGCATGTTGTCAGACTGAGTCCTGTAGGCCATAGTCTGGAGATTAGCGCTCGATTCCTGATTGGCTAGATTCGCTCAATCCCCACAGGGATGCCGTCTCTCTTGCTCCATAATAAAACATGGGAAAACCTGTCAACACTAAAGATATTTGCTGGAAAGATAAGCAGAAGCTTCTGTCTTTTTCTCCTGTTTTGAATGTATGCCCATACTTTTCTGGAAGTGTTTCCAAAGGTCTATTTATTTTCCCTTTCCTGCACCCTGTTTTTAGTTTTCATCTTTTCGTCAGTCATAAATCAAAGTACATAATGCCTCACACAAATAATGTTTCGGGAGTCTAAAGTCGATATCCTAAGGCCGTGATGTCATTCAGAATGGAGGGAAACAGACTCCTACATTGGGGGAGGTCATTAGTAACTGTGGGATTTAGGACCTGTCTGTCTGAACAATAAACACCCTAACAGTATAACCTAGATGCAGAGAAAAAAAAATCCTTCTTGAATAGTGGGAATCTCATGAAGAGAAAAGAAATAGCATGAGGCCATTTAAGATTTAACATAATGCCCCATTGTGCCTTCATTTAAAAAGCTCTTAAATGGATGAAAATTAAAATTCTGACATCAATTTCTCACCCTTATGTTGTTCCAAACCTGTATTACTTTATTTATTCTGCAGAACACAAAATTAGATATTTTATATGAAAGTAAATCTGGTCCAAAACAATACTAGACCTCACTGACTTTCATTGTACGGATAAAAAAAAAAAATGACAGAGACATTTTCAAAATAACTTCTTATCGGTTCTACACAAGTAATACAGGTTTAAAAACAGCATGAGGCAGAGTACATGAATACAGGATTTTCATACTTGGAGAAACTATCCCTTATCCCTGTAACTAACTGATTGTGTGACCCAGAGAATGGTGATGTCATTGAGGTATGACGCCAACTGAAGGAGTCTGGCATCACTGGTAATCAAAGTACCTCTGCTCACCAAGTTAAAGTGTCATAGGGTTACAGGCAGACATTGGTGGTGAGTGATGGGAATCCGTGCAGGCTGTTTCCACAAATCCAGCACCGCCGCAGACACGCTGCTCTCCCGTCAACCCTGCCGTTGTTTTCAATTACACTGTTATTGGACTATTTGTCAGGCTTTGAATGGGACAAGCCAAATTGGTTAGAGCTTGTTGCTGTAAGGAAACAATCATATGGTCTTGATTTCCCCTTTTAGCATCGCCTCGCCATAGCCTGCACATTATAATAGGTCGCAGCCAACATTTCACACGATGTAAGGCCAGAGAGAAAGAGAGAGCGAGAAGGATGGAGGGAGGGAGGAAAGCCAGGAGGAGTGATTTGTTATCTGAGTGCCAAAATGGTGTGTCAATGCCTTTCACCCTTGCAAGTGAAGGATGCTGGGTATGTAGATTCCTCTGTAAGGCAAGAGATCAGTAAATCAAGTCGAGTTGAGAGTTGCTCTTTTGAGAATAGTAGCAGGAATCTCAAAAGGAAGATAGACCGGCAGATTGAGACACCCAGAGAAAGGCTGTTTTGAGCAGTTCCTTTCATAGTCTCCAAAGCCCACAGAACGTTTCTGACACCTACAGGCTGAGAATGTTTTCCCAGGGTCCCTAATGAGATAGTCCCCATTTTTCTTTCTCTTTTCTATTAAAAATGTCTTTTCTTAAGTTTCTTTTTTCCATTTATCCTACTCATTTCCAAATATAACATCATCCTTTTCAATCATAATTCTCATTGTAAATAAAGCGGGAGTCTTCGATAAATATGACACCCATTCTTGGAATATTTGAGTATTAATTCACTGTAGTCAACAAAAAGACAAGACAGAACGCGAGACTAGAATTTGTGTGAATATATGCCTTATTGAGAAAGCTGGTCTACGTATGTGTGTATGTGGGTTTGTGTTTGTATAATTTAAGAGGTGCGTGTGTGGCAGGCTGTGGCTTGGAGCTGGAGTTTGGACTGTGAGGGAGCAGTCAGTCCCTGTCTGGAGGCTATGTTAATCCTGTTTTCTTTAAGGAATAAAACAGAGAGGAGAACCCGAGAGAGAACGTGACTTTTCAGAGCAAGTCGGGTTCTGCTCAAGCTGAAGCTACCACAGCTGATTTTAGACAGACATACCAGGGCACCAAGCCCATCAATAATGCTGGAGAGCATGATTGAACACCACTGAGAATTGAACTAAGAATGCTTTTAAAATTCCATTTAAATGTTTTATTTGAATGGAGGTAGCAAACATGGTGTAGAATTTAAATTTAATTAAAATAACTAAACTTTAAAAAAAAACTTATTTGAGATTAAATAAAAATTCTCCCTATCTTTGTTTAATGCATGTAATTGATCTTTTACTAAACGATTATTCCATGCACTGTATTTATATACATTTTGGTATATTTATTTTTCACTAGGGTCCCAAAAACTTTAAGATGTCTTGTTTTATTATTTATTTATATTGAATACATTGACCTTTATTTTATGGACAAACACTTCCACACCAAAATTGCATTTCTGGAAATTTCTATGAATTGTAATTCTTAGGTTTGAGAGTTACACTTTAACTACCACTGTGTGATCAATTCAATTCTAATTTCAGTGCATGAACTAAAAGATGGCCAAATCTCAAGCATGGCATATGAAAGCCAGACACAACACACACACACACACACGCCACACACACACACAGAGAGAGAGATAGACTCTTACTAGGCAGGGCAGGGCTGTGTGTTACACAGGTGAGAACCAACCACAGGTCTGGTCTGAGGGTTGCAGAGCGAAGAGTTGACCTGCGTGTTTTGATCCTGCAGACAAAGGGCTTTCGTCGAGACCCGACCTGAGAGAGAGTTAGAAACAGATGGGATGGCGGATGAGTACAAACACTTTGCATCTACTCTCTTTGGATATGTTGTGGAGATCAATCTCAGATAAACGAATGCATCATCAGAGCAAACTTTTGAAAAGGTAAGCTTTGAGCACACTGTCCATGAATGGTCTTTCTGGGGATTATGGGAGCTCAGGATGAATGGCAGTACTGTAGTGTGGCTTCTGTTGAGGCAAACAAAGCTGGGCCTCTGTCAGTGTGAGAGGCCAGGAGGGGCTGCCCAGAGATCTGCTCTAAAGAAAAGCATGAATGAAACTGTGTGAGAGCGCAGATAGAGATCTGTGCTCTGGGCATGTCATAGTGCTGTCTGTCTGCCACCAACACTCAGAGAAAACTGACTGTGAATGGAGGAGCCACTACCACAGAGATGAGCCAATGAGATTGGAGGGTCTGAAGGGAAGGAGGGCCAGACTTTTGTCTTTCTGTCCTGCTCACAAAGGTGCATTTTATGGACCTGGACAAACACACTCATACACTTCCTTTCTCAACAACACACAAGCACAAAAACTCTCCGCTCTCTCACACTTGGGTCAACGAAACAAACACGCACAGTACATTTGGCACCGACTCACCCCCAGCACAAGGCGCTGAGCAGTCAGAGCGCACCACAGACCAGGTGTAGTTGTGCTTCTTCTCTGGATGGGGTAAAGTATACTCCCATGACACGCCAGGATTTTTACCCTGAAGAAGAATCTGTGGAGGAGAGATGATCATAGGTCAGTTATAATCAAGTGACAGGTTTCTGTCTATTCAAGTGCACACTACTGTTCACTGAATTCAGTCATTTTAATAACATTTTCAACACTTAAATTAGCGCTTCCGTCAAACTGAATGTCTTGTCAATGTCCTCGTATTTCAGCAAGGGAGAAGGTGCCAGAGTGTCTGGTGCTTTTTTGCGGCTATGGCTCCATTGGGACTGAGAGACGACACCACAGTGTTGCTAGTGATGTTGCACTGGAGGGATGTTTAAATTATATTGTCTATGTGTTTGAACTGAAGCTTGTCAGTTTGGAAAACGGCATAAGTGGACCAAACAGTGGGTTGGGTGAATCTGAATACTTTTTTCATATAGTGGTGTACAATGAGACTTAACTTCCCAGGAAGATTTACATCAAAGTTTATGTTTCATTAGGCCTGTATGCTGCAGTTTTGGTGGCTGTTCTTGAAGAAGATCTTACAGTCATTCATGTGAGAGACCACAGAGGAAGTTCAGCAGGTTTCTCACTAAAGCTGTGCCCAGGGCCAGTGACGACAGCCTCAGGATAACTCTAATGGAGTGGAAAAGTCCTCAGACAAGAAGAGAAGCTTTGTTTTTTTCTTTTACTTAGGCTTTGCCACATGGGGATTTTCCTCAGACTATTTGTAATAAAAAAATTCAATGACACTAAATTCACTGGAACTGGTAAACCACCAAACTATATGTAGAAAGTACAAACAAAGCAGCTAAACAAGGTTTGAATACAAAGGGTCATTGCACTTACTGAAGAGTTACAGCAGTGTTTACACAAGCCAACAGTAATTGCAAGGCAGCCCATATTTCTCGTAAGTAAGAGTGAAAACTGAAGTAGTGGATTAGGCAGATGCCACCCAACCTCTAATTACTATGGATTTGGCCTTGGTGAGTTAATGTTTTGAACAGGAAGAGTGTTGCGGGCTGCTGCTGATGTGGGAAGATTATCCTTAAGTCAGTCACAATAAACACAATAAGTACTCTTCCCCCAGCCTCAACGCTCTGCCAGATTAACAAGTTAGCTAAAACTATCAAATATCGTTACAAGCCAAATTGGGTTCAGTTTCGTGTCATGACTATGTTTTATATTAAGGATAGAGAGGACTGAGTTTGTGTGCATTCATGTTTTTAGTTGAATGAGATGCAAGAGACATGTAGTAGAGGGGTAAAGAGTCTATCAACAGAAAATCAGAAGGCATTGTGTGAATCAAACACACAAGGATAGAGGATTTCCAGAGGAAGTGAAACAAGCATATTGAAAGACAGTGGCAAGTTAGCAATTTTTTGGCTCACTTTCTTTCCAAGCATCCAGGCTGAATCTATTGCCCTGGAAGTGATCCATGAGGCCATGCACGCTAGGTCCAGATTTACAGTTGGCACTGAACACAGAGCAGCTATTCCAGCTATTCTCAGGAGGAGGTCTCTGATCCATCTGTGATCCGGCTATCCATCTGACTATGGATGCAACACATGGAGAAACTCTACCTCTTCTGATCCAGGGTCAAGACCCACATGAGTCTATTGCACCATGTCTGTGCTCTGATAAAGGAAGTCTAGAATTTCAGTCTTAACATATGCAACATGAATCACAATTCTGATTATCAACTCAACATGCAAACATCGTTCCCTATCCAAATTCTGCTTACATGTGTCTTATATTGCAATAAAAGCTTAAGGGCAAGCTTCTGTCCCCATTCTCGCACTAGACGTCCCCTTACTATCTTTCACCCTAGTCATTCTAAATAATGGGGCAATTAGAAAATCTGGGGCAATTACTGAACTCTGTTGAACAGGGCCACTAGGATAGTGTTCATTATCAAGCACTCCCAGTATAGGGTTACTACACAAACATCCATCTGTGCCCTGGCTAGAAGTGTTGATGTTTCTCCCATCATAAAGAAAAAAGAAGTGGATGAAAGACTGATGAATGGGAGCATGGATAACACATCTAAAGACCCCGATATACTTTAAGAAAAATCAACAAAATCATGCCACAATGAGTTCAAGTTCGTTTGGAGTTTGTTTTCGAGAGTTTGAAACATGCTGAACCTTCCGGAAAAGATTGCTCCAGCTGCTAATCACCTTCAAACTACGGTTGGTGCATGGGGATTACGTAATAGGTGTATGTGCTTTGGGGCTCCACATTTTTTGATGTGGATATCTTCTCTGGGGAATTTCTTCAGTTCAGTCTGGGTTTGCTACAAGCTATGCTTGCTACAGGAATGCTACAAGAATGTTAATACCTGAATGAAAGTGAAACAAGTGTTTAAATCAGAAGTTTGAAGTTTGAAGGGAACGTTTTGATATGTCTCGTCTAGTGCCTCTCAATCCACTTTGCTGAGCTGATTACAAGTTCTGGAAGCAAGTCAAAGTGTACATTCACATTTCTTAAAGTGAATTTTTCCTTGGCATTCAATAAGGGTCTTGAAACTGAAGTAGAAGGGTAGACTGAGAGATCCAGTCACGCATAATTGACCAGCTGCTTCCCTCGAATCACAACTCCAAGCCTCTCTGATCTACTGAGTTCAATTGCAGAAATCTTAATCTTTTAATCTCTCTCTAACCTTCTCTTCTTTTTAAAATTACAGAGCATACTTAGAGAGATTAATGCCAACTCATCTGCAAATCAGACCTCTACTGCCACTGCCCACCCTGGGGAAAATGTCATGAACAGAGGGCATGTAGGATAAAGGGGAATGCTGCATGCACGTAACACACAGGTTGAGTACTGTGCAGATCAAAGGCCAGAAAATAAGATCAAAATGAAAGTGTATTAAGTGAAGCATGCTTAACTTTTATACAACTCACTTACACAACAAAACCTGCAGTAAGACCAAATACATTTAACACTTTGAGGTGTTGGTTAGAAAAAGAAATGTGGACGTTAAATTGCAAAGACCTTCCGTATACTGTACATAATGTGTCAGCATTTGTTGTAACTGGTAAGTGAACAACAGAAAGTCATCCAACCATGTTCTGTGATGTAACATTTAGTGATGGTTACAACAAATATTACAGAAGATATTCAGCAGAATTTTATTGTTTTGGCATTACAGTGTTGTTCTTTAGTTGTATGTTCCCTAGTGAAAAATGTATTTAAAATAAATTTATTTCATACTAAGTATAGTACAAATCATTTAGCATATTTACTGACATTTCAGTCTTTAAATGGTACACTTTAAATATAGTTAAAGTGTACCAAAAGTATACTTGCAATAGTTCCATTTTTACACAATCAAATACTTAGGTCAATTAACGTTTGCTAACTAACATGACCTAACCATGAGCAATAGATTTGTTACTGTATTTGTTAAACTTCATTGATGTTAGTTAATAAAAATAAAGCTGTTCATTGTTTGTTCATGTTAGTTCACACATTGCAGTAACTAATGTTAACAAGATTTTTTAAAAGTGTTAGTGAATATTTAGATTAACATTTACAAAGATTAATAAATGTTGCATAAGTGGTGTTCATTAGAAGTTCATACTAACTAACGTAGTTAACTAATGAACCTTATTGTAAAGTGTTACCAGTATATCTTTATTTACCCCTTAGCACTATTTCTGAATAACTAAAGTGCATGAGGTGCAAAATTAGTAGTTCCAATTTAGCACACTTTCAGTATATCAATTCAATATAACAAAAGTACAATTGCATTGTATTTATATTAAGTTCTTAAATATGTAAATGCTTTGTAGTATACTTGTAGTAATGTATTTCAAATACTTTTTGGTATATGTATTTTTCACTAAGGTTGTCATGGTCATAACTTCATTTTCTCTACATCTTGAGATAACAAATGCCTTCTACATGAAATCTTGACAAGATCTCATTTAATTTTCCCTTAATTTAGATGTAACCAAAGTTGTTTTCCCTCATTTCCCCCAACCTTGTTTCCTCACATTTTCTTCTTGGTCTGGAGGTAACAAAATCCATTTCTAATTGTAATATATACAACTGTAATGTAATGCAGAGAACAAGCATAATATTACATATCCCACAGAACAGATCTATTACAGCAAGACACAACGGCATAAAGGTGTAAATGATTCTCTGAAATCAAATTTTCACACTTTTTCATCTGCACTTCAGGTTTGTGCAGATATATGAAATGGCCTTACAGTGACTTAACCTCGATGGTCATCTAAACCTGCACTCGTTTGCCATCATGTAAGAGGTACCCATTAGCAAGAGCACACAGTGCAGTCCAAAGCTTAGTGCTATTCACAATGTCGCACCGTTTGATCTTGAATCTCCACATACTGAAGATGAAAGTCACAATGGCCATGTCGGCTCTGGCCTGCAATTAATCCCAAACAGAGGCGTTAGTCTGCCCGTTTGACTCATTTGTGAGCCTTCTCTTCTGTCTCTCTCTCTATCTTTCCCTCATTTGTTTCTTGTCTCTCTTGCCCGCCCACTGTCCCTCAGCTTTGTTTTCATCTGACCGAATGGCCACAGTGCTCTTGCCAAGACCCTGTCATGGCTAATTCGCTAACAGGTGTCAGGCCAGGCAGGGACGGGGGTCACTTACTTCAAAGAGCAGGGTCTCATTAGTGGGGCCTGTGGCGAACAAGGTCTCAGGCCGGTTGAAAGAGCGCTGATAGTTGAACGTAGTGCCGGCAAACTGAAATCTGCCCGGCCAGTCCACCGTCCAATCCCCCGTCAGGTAGTACGTGCCACGCTTCAGGCTGCGGACGGCCAGGTAGCTGGTAGAGATCTCCATCTCCTGCACCCTGATGCTCCTCGCTCCAGCAGGAACCATCACAATGGGGTAATACTCTGAAAAGAGAGAAAAACGAGAAATAGGTTTGCCATGTCTGTTCACTTTTGCAATTTCTGCATTTTTTAGGCCCAAACAAAACAGGCATCTTTGAGCTGATGCATTATCACCTCCTTTAGTCAGAAGAGAATGAAAAGGTGCCAGACTGCAGAGCTCTTGCTGTGTAAAGTGCTCTAAAAAATACATTGGCGTTTTCTGTTAAGCCTGAGGAGAGGAGCTCTTAAGTGGCTCACAGACTTGCCTGCTCTGCAATAAATTTATTCTATTTTATTTTATTTTATTTTATTTCATTTTAGTCTCTGCCAGCATATTTTATTTTATTCAAAGCCAGTAGTTCTAAAACTATTTTGATCAAATCAGAACAATCAAGTACCTCCTTATTAAAGTCCTCCAAAATTAAGTCCCTTTACTCTCCCTTTCACACACTACCGTTCAAAAGTTTGGGGTCAGTAATATTTCTTTTTTTAACTAAGAAATAAATACTTTTATTGAGTAATGATGCATTGCATTGATCAATAATGATAGTAAAGCCATTTATAATGTTTCATCAAAGAATTCTGAAAAATATGTATTATGGTATGTAGTGTGTTATAAGGAGTAGTACTGAGCCAGGGAAATCACCCAAAAATACAAGACCTGCAAATCCGTGGCCATGTCTTTTTCCCTGTGTTATAACAAATTCAAAACAAATTCTTAAATTGTTTTCTTGGTTTGACATATCTTGCCAATGGAACAATGAACCGTAACTATGAGGTCATAATCCATGCACTCAGATTTGTAAGCTGTACATTTAATTTATGAATTTGTGGGGATGGATTTCAAAGACTAAAGGTATCAGAGCAGGGATTATAAACTCTTGGGTACAGTTAATCAATCCATGGAAACCAAGGGAACAGTTTAATCATTTTTGAGTCCAAATGTAAAAATTCAAGACTATTATAAATGCATAAGTATACAGTATATTCAAATTCCAGATATATATATTTTTTTATTTTGGTAGGGTCATGTTGCGTATCCCCTCAGGTGAGAACCAATACCTTTAGACACCTTTCTATTATTTTATAATGATTTACTAATTGTTTCTGTCTCTTGAAGCCTGTTATTCTCTTCCAAATATTAAATTTGTCAGAGAAGGGCAGAAGATATGAAAGGAACACCCTCTAAAAGCACCTTACCATTGGCCCTGTGCTGAAGTGTGTATTGGCCACTGTAGAACTTGCAGGTGGAGTTGTCACCTTTACACACCCCACAGGCATCTAGAGTGGTATTCGATCCCAACACCTGGTCACAGCCTACCGGCTACACAGGAAAAGTTTTTCAAATTAAATGAACAAACTGACACTCACAGCCCATTAGGCCTGTTGAACACAATAAAATGAAAACCAGTGAAAAATCAGTGGTAAATGTGATGCCAGAAATATGACTATTTCCGAATCTGCATCTCCTAACATACCTCACATATCCCATCGATGCACACGCCGCCTTTGTAATCAGAGCAAGACGTCCCATCTTTGACTTTGCTGGACATAGCGAAGAAAAAATCAAAGTCCTCAGCAATGCAGTACAGTTTGCAGATGTCCTCTTCTAAATAGGAGATGAATAGGGTCGTTAGATCTTATAGCTTCAGAGGGGTTTTATGTTAGATCTTTTTTAGCTGTCCACCGGTACCCTCAGCACGTTGCTATGAAGTTTCATGCATGAAGACATATGAAGCAATGATCTTATGAGCATTTTTCATACAAAATACAGGTGGACTTTTAAGCCAGCAAAATGAATGATTGCCATATATGACATTTTATAGGTCAAGTAGTTTGAGCTTGAGTATTGGATTGCTCTAACACAAATTGCTGCCTAAAAATAAAATAAATACAAGAAAATAAAATCCCTTTAAAATGATGTCTGTCTGTGTAGTTGTATAATTGCTACACAAAAGAGAGAACTTTGCTTTCCATCATGCATCTTTTATTCCAAGCAGACACAATGCCAATGTGTACCACTGTCTAGTGCTAATTACTGGGCATGTGTAAGCTGTGTATGGTTGGCCGTGAAGCAACTGGAAGACTCGCCATGCTGTACAGAACATCCCCACAAAAACATATGTTACACTAAAATTTAAAACTCTGTTACAAATGGGCCCATAAAGCTGGAATGCAAGAGGGACGGCTCTATCCAACTCTCCAACTGAGAGAAAAATATGGACCTATCAGAGATGCATCTGTATCCACACTTCCCAGTCAGAAGAAACATACCCAGGCTTGTTCAATACAGAAGCACAGTATGAACTGTTTTGTCCTTCTATTGTGAACATATTAGATCATAATTCTTGCGCTTTTACTTCGAAGTACATCACAACATTTAAATTCTGCGAAACCATTATGATGTTACAGGCTTAAAGGTGCAGCTGAAAGGGAAACCAAACAATAGTAAAATTAATGTCCCTAAAAGTTAAGGCCAAGTGAAACTTATCAACAAGAAGACGTCAGGCGTTTAATCCAATTTGATCGAACGCCAAAAGCCCAGTCAAACAGGGTTAAGTTCTTCCTAACATCTGTACAAGCCACTGAAAGTAATCCAAGGCCAGACATGATCTACTGATTAGAGAATGGAGCTCCAATTACCCCACTGACACCCCTGGATACACCAGGAGACACCTAAGCATCTCCTCTCTAGGCTTTCTCTTTAGTTTTAAGAAAACTGGTACCCAAATGTTCTTATCCTTTCCCCCTTTTCACTTCCAGACCACTAACTTATAAGGAAGCCCAAAAACATAAACAGCCTCAATGGGTCCTTTTCAGGTACGAACCTGTCTACAGGGTTGATCAGTGCACTGCACTCACAGAACGAGTGGCTACATGTTTCCAGTCCAAATCCATCCACTGCTCAGTCAACACACATGAGGTGAGATAAATCGTTTGGGCCGAATATGTTTGTCTGATGTAACAATCTCAACACATATTGTCAGAAACAAATGGGCATGATTGCTATTTTAAAAACACACCTGTTCAGCTGAGTCAGATATCAGAGGGTAAACTCTTAGAAGAGAAGGTTCTATATAGAACCGTAAAAGGTTCTATCAGCGCTATTTGAAACCATTGAAACGTTATATACAGAACCCATTTTAAGGGTTCAATAATAAGAACCCTTTGTAACCAGGAAAAAAAGTTCTATTTGGAACCTTTTGGGTCCATTATCCTTTGTTTTGTCCTTTTCGGATTAAATATTTCACATTATTGACAAACATCAAGACCTTAAAATGTATTTATGAATGCATGTGAATGATCACAAAATTCAAGATATGGGGATTAGAAAATTTATATGTTTATATCATTTTATGTAATTAATCAATATCACTCGAAGAGTGCCAAAAATCAGCATGATTAAAATGTGATATTACTGTAAGTTACTACAACAGTTTAATAAACAATAATTTAATTACAACTAAAATGTTGCAGAATAATGTAATATATGAATGAATAATAGCATATAAAGAACCTTTTTGCCAAAAAGGGTGGTTTCTTGTCATATTGTTTCTTATCACATCTTGTTGATATATTGCATGATTAGATATTCATATTCATTGCTGGCAACTTATGCTGGTGGGGACAGAGTTAATGAGACATTTGCTTTTGTTCGTAATTAATGCATTAAGGCCAAAATATCTCCCAAATACCTTCCACTTTGGTGTATGGCTTCCATTTGTAGTACCATCCCCTGAAGGGTTTACTATTGTACTCGGCGCACTGCTGAGCTCTGAAGTCCACTCCATTGGGCTGGCATGGATTGGTGTTACACAGCTGGTGCAGTCGACTGGGGCCTTGGCAGAACTTGCCGTTGTGCTGTGGGCTTGGGTGAAACAACCAGCAATTAGCACAAGTGAACATGGAAGCAGAAGGAGAGAGAAAGAGAAGAGAACAGAAGAGAAGAGAAGAGAAGAGAAGAGAAGAGAAGAGAAGAGAAGAGAAGAGAAGAGAAGAGAAGAAACAGATGTGCTTCAGCAAACATTCAACATTTGTATGAAATGACAGTCATTCAGTTATTTTTTTTTTTGGAAGATGTTCTGGTGAGATAGATTTCATATGATGTGCATTAGCATCTGCACTAAGAGAATGCCTTTGTGTGTTATTGGTGATGTGTCTGACTGAATTACATTCAAACTGACAGCTGTGAAAGATATAAAGTGTTTGGGATGCAATTCCATTCATGACTTGGACTCGCCTTTGTTTTCAACAGAAATGATTTTTGAATAATAAGCTTCAGCAGGAACAAGACAATACACAGCTGAGCAGATCTACTTATACACATGAGTAAACGTGCTTCCCCTTTGAAGTCAATTGGGAAAAGTGGTTGAAAATGTTGTTTTGGATGATGGTAACACTGTCAGATAAATGTGCAAAAAATGAACTTTAGGGGTACAAGAGCTTGGGGCAGTACCCTAAAAGGACAAACTCACATCTATTCTACCCCCAAGGGTGCATTTTAGTACCATAGTACTGAACTTTTTTCTGGTGAATAACATCACTCTGCTGATCCAAAAAAAAAAATAAAAAAACACATTATCATAAATCTGCTTGACCCATTAATAATCATTCATTCCTTTTAAAGCTGTGATGGCTGACTCCTGTACTCAAGGCTGTATACCAGGTCAGCTCAGGCTGTGTTGCTGAGGAAGCTGGAGAATAGCGAAGAGTGGCAGCGTCCTCCCAATGCCACAGGAATGCCTCCAAGTGCCACATGAAGCAGACAGTCATCATCTTTCCCTAAGGGAAAAGCAGACCCAGCAGCTTCTGTAACTGAGGCTGTGACAGCGGAGGCATGCTTGCGGCATGGCTGCATGCTTCAGAGTGGAAGACTCTTGGGTACCCTCTTGTAGCCTAACCTCAAAGCAAAGGACTGTGCCATGGGCTTGTCAATGAGTGTGTGTGTGCATGTTCTTTTAGTCTCTGGCCTTTAGCTTTTTATTGCATGTTTACACTTGAGGTTAGGAAACCGCTCACAAAGAGAACAGATAAGTCGTGCTCTTAAAAATCCCTCATACATCTTTACATGTACAGTGATCAAACACAGTAAGCATGGGGAAAACGCACACAGTGAGATAAATAATTAAGTGTTGATCTCAAAACTGACAACATACTTCTATTGTCTAGACTAGAGCAGCCTCAAACTGTGGGTCAACTTCTGGTGGGTTGGAATAAGTGGGTCAACTAGAATGGTGCTGCAGTGAAAACAAATATACAGAGTTACCTCTGTTTTAGGTTTTTTTGGTTAAACGCCTGAAATAAGATCTGTGGTAAACAGATTTTTTGTGCATTTATGTGACTTGAAAAAGACAGTTATTAACAAGTGGCTAAATAGAACTAGAGAGATTGTTGTGGGCATTAAACATCCTCATGGCAAAAAGGAAAACTCATCTACTCAGTAGTGAACTTTTAAAAACAATGTTGTGTTTATAGACCTTATGTGCCAAGAATTATAAGCGTGCAGCCATCTTTACAATTTTGTCCTTGAACTTCCATTTTTGCTGTAGCTCTGTATATTTAGTTACGTGGATTTACATATTGTAGAGTTTAACAATGTTCTACATTTTTGTTTAGTTATATGCAGTACCGTAGTTTACCTGTAGGGACCGCTAAATTAACTGGGTGACTGAGAAGAAAATAATGAGAGAAGAAGAATGTATATAGCTGATACCATAGACAAGAAATGGACAGAGTGACCCTATTGATTTCAATGGAGAAGACTGAAGCCTGAGTTTTGCACCTCCTGTCTGATGTCTGAGTGACTGCACAGGCTCAGACTGAGTGTGATGACAGTCTGACAGTTATGAAATATTTTGTCCCATTGCTTTTATGGACTCTCTTCTGCTACAATGGCAGCTCCTGTGAGGCTTCAACTTCCAGCTGATGGATTACCCCCTTGGCTGATACGCATGAGGTGATGAAGCGCTGCTTTTGAAGTAATAGTAAAATGATCAATTTTCTGACAAAAAGTAGTTTAAACTTTTCATAAGATTTATGAAGTATGTTTATGGGTTAAACAAAAATTAATTCCCTTTAATTTTATTGAGATTTCTGATTTCTGTGTTAAGAGATTACTAATTAACGATCAGAAACACATGAAAATGAGTATTTTGAGGTGCAATTGATAAAGCTGTGTGCTGAACAGATTTATTTGTGTGTAATATAATGCTTGTGTTGCGTGTACAATGTTATAATTAATAACATTAAATTAACACTTGTATAAACATGTGAGGTATGCTTTTGCAATTTCATTTACTCGTGAGTTTATTGAATGAAAAGCATATTTGAATTTTGAGAGATGTTGACTGTGAATTGTGTTTCATGTAGATTTATTATTTATTTATTTATTTTTGTGCCTGATTCCATTCAGTGAAAAGATCAACTGTGAGCTATGGCGAGACCGTGCCAGACCGTGAAGGGCCTACTGCATTGGAGAAGGGCCTACTGCATTCTACTGACGTTCAACCCGGACCAGTTTCCATCTGTTTGCATCATGGGATTCATTTCAATTACAGCTAAGTGGTTACAATTGATACACACCAATGGAGATTTCTTTAAGACAAGGTAAGCTCAACTTTCCCTATAATGTCAAAAAATTAATGGTCAAATGAGTACTATTGTGTTAACATTTTATTAACTAAAACTGCGTTAGAACATGGTCATCTCGAAGAGGAGTTCGTTCAGAATCAGCTACATATAGCAGGTTGGCTGACTCGATCTCATTCTCATACATTGCCATAGCGCGTCACAGTGCATTTCCCTATGGCATTTTGCCCAGCACGATAGCCCAGCAACATTGCTTAAAAAGTTGCCCTGTGTATCATCACCTTAAGACAGAACACAACGAGTGCAGCGCTAAAACGGGGCGGGTCTAGATAAGGTTTATATTTGTGCTCTTCAAATTCTGCTTACTAGAAATCTCAGAGTTCTCCTTTAAGCAACAAATATGTAAGAATCATAAGCTTTTGTTGGTCACAGAGCTCTTTTTTCTTTTCTTTTTTTGCAATAACCCAAAAGCAATTGGGAAAATAATATTGACTCTTTGTTGAGAGAACCATGCTAACTTCCAGAAAGGAATACTAAAACATGTAGGCTTCAATTACTTTAATAATGTTTTCTTTTTTAGTATGTCACTGATATGTTTTTGGTAAGTCTCAAGACTGAAAAAGTGTCTAAAAGAGTCAGGAGAAGTCATGAGATCAACGATAGTCTAACAGTGCTGTCAGACGGCTGTTTGTGCATGTCTGCTTTTGTTTTTGGAGCAGGTTTTCAGGCTGATCCTATTAGAGCTTTAGCAACAGTGTACTATGGCTCCATATGGTAGAGAACTTATAACAACACACAGAGCAAAGAAAGAGATTGAGAGAAATGAGGCGGAAGAGAACGATAAGTGTAGGTTTTTTGATTAGACATTGAAACAACTGCACCCCAATTAATGTTGTGCTATATACTAAACTCCACACAAGTGTTGTTGGGAATATTATTCTTCCTTTCTCTCTGTTGACAAGACTTTGTAGCTGTTTTGCAACTGGGGAATGTTAAATCTATGAACAGCAGCACTGGGTGCAAACAACAAAACAAGGTCACCCTGTCTGTCTGCTTGCCTGAATCCCCCCCAAGCCCCCCCACCTAGACCCACATCCTTCTCTATCCCACTCTCTCAATACATCACCCATAATGAAGACCCCCATCTTTAATCAAATCCTCATTATGCCCACACTGTTTGCCATTAGGTATCCACTTTAAAGTCAAGTCGTTAAAACAGAGCCCTCCACATATAAATAAACAATATAAAACAATGATGTGATGCAATTTACTCGTTTGTTTGTCAGAAGCTTTTGCCGAAGTCCTGAGGGTGATCATACATGCGTCCTACTCTTTCAACTTTGGCCTCTGGTAATGGTGCATTAATGTTACCCGTACTCTGATGGTTACCAATATTTCCAAACAAACTTCAAAAGGAAATCCCATCAACTACCTCCACTAGGCTGTTGTCAAAAGAGATATTTCTCAAACACAACTATCAAAGATGCATGAACCTGTAAATCTGGCTGCGGAGTATGGAGTACAGTCAAGGGAGTATATGTATCAGATTATTTTTATTGATAAATGTTATTTGAATGAGATGACATCTCTTGCCGCTGGCTTCAACAGCTGTCTCTTGAGGACCTTATACTGAAGTGATAAGTACGGGGATTTCCCTTGAACCTCACCGCCACAAACAGAAGACATACCAATGCCTATTCTGCTGCAGGTGCTGTCTGAAAGCAGTAAGGGAAGATTATCCATCAAAATGCCTCTTTTGAAACACTTAAAGGAAAGTTTTCTCAATCATTTCCAAGTGAAATGATACAGATAAAAAGTTCTGATCAACATGAACTCTGATTCTGATTTCCATAAGGAATGCAGGCAGATGTTCGTGGCATGCACCTCTATTATGTGTAAACAGCTGCTCGATGAGAAGTCAGAGTGAAAAGCTGCAATATCCCCTTATTTTTGTTGAACCATGAAGGGGTCACACTGACAGCAAAAACTGAGAAAATAGAGGCTAATACCTCCCCAAAATCTCAGATTATAGTGCAAATACTGCCTTAAAAGCAAACCCATCTAACAGATTCAATTCAACCTAAATCTCTTTTAGTCCTTTGGACGAATGCAGATCAGATGAGAATCAGGAACATTCACACAAAAGGCACTTTAATGTCAGCCCACAAGTGAGATTAATTTAATCAAAAAATGTGGGGTAACAAAAAATAGAAAGGTTTCTATATAGCATAATCTGAATTTCAACAAAATAAGTTTTCCTATAATACGGTGGGAAATCCCTACTCTTTTCCAAAAGTAATCATTTCTAAATCATATCTCTAAATGGTGTCCATTTATGTGAAGGATCTTTAAATCAAAACCAGGATTCTAGTGTGAGATCACAATGTGTAATATAGATCATACAGTATGTACCTAATCTAATATTTTAATATACTCATTGGGTATTTGCAGGGTTCTCCACCTCACTTCATATCACTTTGAATAGTTTCTTTCTTGCTGTCTTTACTGGAACTGTTCATGTCAGACATGTTGGTCTGGCTGTCTAAGGCATTATAAGTATTTCCTATTCCAACAGAAATATGTTAAGATGCTCTAGACAGCCAAATGTTGACGAAGCACAATCCCATGTTCCATCAGCTTGACCAAACCACCTGCGGTCTATTGAAACCCAATCTCAAATAAACCTGCCACCACATTCAGAGAGGAAGAACCTGAACCTAAATACATAAAAAACTACATCTTCCATTTGACAGACACTCACATTTTTAACAATCCTGCTTTATATTATATACCTTAAATGCAATGTAACTTGCTCTAGATAAAAGCATATGCCAAATGTATTCATAGTTATGTATTAATTCATGTTTGTTTCAATGTCTGCTGTTTTCATTCTTTCTGGTGATGCAATCTATTATATATTGAAATTTTCTGTGTCCTCTGTACAAACACTGACCTTGTGCATTCAATAGAGGGCATAGCCTGTGGTGAATCCTGACCACACTTAATCTAAGATTATGCTGAGTGTCAAAGTACGGGGGATAATCTACAATATGAGTCGCATTAAGTCAGTTGATCAGGAAGCACACATGTGCTTCCACCATTCACAGCTAATGTACCATTCATGGCAGCCTAATGATGAAAAAGTGTCATTCACTTCACTGCAGGGGCCATTTATATTAACATAAATAACCTTCCATAGCACAGTGTTAGAAAAGCTCATTTTGCAATCAAATGTCATACTTATCTGGATTCGCCCTCTAACACAAACACAAGCTGAATTTACCGGATGAAGGCTTGTATGCCGAAAGTCGTCGGCACGGCCGCATTAACCATAGGGCTAGGCGGGGCTAAAGCCCCGGGGCCCGAGCAAGGAGGGGGCCCGTGATTGGC
>JAOTRC010000022.1:20122244-20141580 GCA_027497675.1 Cyprinella lutrensis
ATCCATCCATCCATCCATCCATCCATCCATCCATCCATCCATCCATCCATCCATCCATCCATCCATCCATCCACACAATTTTACTGATCACATTGAACTAAAATAAATTTACACAGAAAAACGCCATTATTATTTAATTTGCTTCAAACAAGATGATTTAAAGTAACTAACAACTCTAGGAACAATATTTGTGATGGCTCAAATGAAGGTTTCTTAAACATTCCACTGAAAATAACAAAGCGATTAACTAAAACAAGAGTATAATAAATTTAAAAGAGATGCATTATTCATTTGAATTAGGATGGAAAGATGGTAAGATGTTCCTCTTTTAAGTTATTTCCACTCACACACCCAGTAACACACGCACACACACTTTTATGTATGTTATGTTCATGTTTAAGAGTTGATGCTTATGTAAGTGGCCTTGATGTTTTTTTTTGTTTTTGTTTTTTTTGCATCAGGCACCTGTAAGTACTGGATTGCAAAAAAAAGATGGAAAGAGCAGTGCATCAGCTCTCTGGATTGCTGTTTATCGCTGTTAATCCAGCTGCACGTGTTGGACCCCTAAAATAAACACTTGTTTATCTTACAGAGCTCATAAACAGGGCACTAAAATAGCTGCACTATTTACAATTTTTCTGAAATAGACCAAACTGTCTCAACAACGTGTCAGACAGAAAAGCAAAACTACAAATCTCTCGAGAGCGTGCCACATCGTCTGGTTTGCTCGCACTGGGAAAGCTCTCAAACACGACTCTAAAAGCTTGAAAAAAAACGACAAGAGTCAAAACACCTGTGAGCACTCTTTAAAAGCATTTGCGCTCGGCAGCAACCAAACCAGTGTGGGATTTTCCCCCTTCAATCATTTTATTTTATCCTTGGGTTTCTTCCACCTATCAGACTACTGTTTGATTTATTCTTTCCATCAATCTCTCCCTGAGTGACCTGTAAGTCCCACTGGTCACACCCTGGCTTCACTTATACAAGTCAGTAGGAAAGAATGTCTTTAGATACTATCATTTGCTATGTACAGTAACCAAAACTGCATGCACTGTAGACTTTAAACTTAAGCCACATTTGGGAAGCTCATTTCCAATAACTAAAAATTATTTAAAAAGAAAAAAGGAAGAGAGGAAAGCTTTAGCTTGTGTTTGGTTCAATGTTAAATGTACTGGTCATTTAAAAAATAAAAATAAAACTTATTCCAACAACTTGTTGATTCCAACCACTGCATTTAAAGCTAGTGATTCAGATTCAACTGGGGATTACTGAGGTCACTGTTTTCATTTATCAGATTTAGACTCCAAAGCCTTGTTGGCGTGACTTGCAGCTTGCCTGATTGTAAGTTGATTCAGCATTGTGGTGTTATGGTAGGAGGGACAGACTAAGAGACAGACAGGGAGAAAGAGGTTATGACTCAGACTAGGTGGGAACTGATCAGTATCTGATGGGAAAGATGCATAACCTCTCACACACTTGCACAATAATTTAGATCATATGAATTTTCCATATCCATCTGTCTATATTGCTTGCTGTTCATGTGTTAGTTTAACATTTAACATTTAGTTAAATAAAGGTCACATTAAAATGATTTCCAGTGCTTCCTGTATAGCTTGTATTGTTTTATCCAGAAACCCTAAAATAGGAAAATATGTTATTAAAGTATGAATTTGAGTGAAATTCTTATACAAATTATGACTGTCTGTTGGTTGTCATTTCTAACCCGGTCTCACAGCAATTTAAGGATAATTCGTACAAATTCAAACAGTACAATCTCACTTGTACGAATTTGTACAATTTTAGATCTAAAAAATTGCCCAATTTGTACAAATTAACTATCGATGACCCTGTCACTAAACTAAAGTGTCAAAGGCAAAGTGTCCAAAGTGTCCCGAGTGGGGTTGTATGAATTCCGCCTCATACTCATAATTAGTTGTGATGTCTTATTATTAGTCTTATTATTTCATTGTAATGTGTTCAATTTGTCCCCTGTTCTATGTTGTATTGTATCGAAAACGAGATGGTTCATCTCAAAGGGTTTATTCATCTTATTCAATAAACTTACTGTATATATTTTGCATTGTCATTTCTGTCACGCCCACCAATTTTGCCAAACTTTGTGAACAGAATATTTTTACTGCGAGGCATGTCTAATCAAGCTGTAATTTGACCAAATTACACAAAGAGTAGGCTACTTAAATGTGTGTTAACATACTTCTGTATTCGGTAAAACAGTTAGCTTTGCTTCTGGTTAGGGTCTTTTGCATTTCCTTTGTGAATATAGAGCCATTTTACTCAAGATACCTTCAAAGGAGCGATTAAAAACGAGCATATTTGATGTCCATTGCAGACTGATATCAAAAAGTTGTTTTAATTTTATTTTTCTCACTAATATTTAGATATTTAAGTCGAATGAAACCCCAACAATAAAAGGAACTATCTAGGTTAGCTGATTAATTTGAATGTCCATAGATATTACAGTCAGTTCGTACTGCAGTTACTTTCTCAAACAAGTGAATGCAATGAGAGATTGTTCATGTGACATTCAGAATAAAGCTGGTAAGCTATGCTATTAAATCAAATGACACGTTTTTTTGCTTTAAAAGTGCCTATAAAGGCAGACCAGTATCAATACAGTGTTTTTAAAAGCATCACTTCATTGATATTTCTCAAACTATAAATGTCAATCAGATTCCAATTGTGGCTCGATTTGAATTATTATTTCAAATCAATTTTGAATAACTTCTAAATGTTTCCTTTTTGCTAAATGGCCCAATTTCTGATCGTCTCCCCACGTCTCTGATAGGTACAGTAATTTTCTGCTCATTACAGGAGCTGTACTGATGCTGGTCAAGAATTCAGGCAATCAATAAAACAGCCATCCCCAAAGGACCCCAATTATCACACGACACTTTGGACAGTAGCTTAAAAAGTGCATTCAAACTAGTAACAAGAGTCTAGCTGATTTAAAAATAACCAACCCATTATATCATAAACTACCCCTAATAAATACAATTATTTATTCCAAGCAGATAGGAAAACGTTATTTTTTATGAGTCAAGTCAAGTATATTTATAAAGCACTTTTCACAATATAGATTGTATCAAAGCAGCTTCACAGTATCAATCAAAACATAATAGCAATGTTCGTTTCTTAGTGGACAAACATCCACGTTTGTTAGAGTTGATCAAGGGTATTGCTGATTGGTTAATCAATGAATATCCCCAACTGAGCAAGGCAAAGGCAACAGTGGCAAGGAACCGAAAAACTCCATCAAGGGACCTAATGGTGTCTTAAAACTGCATCAGGTGACTCAATGGAGAAAAAAACCTTGAGAGAACCCAGGTATGAACCAATGTGTTTGTAACACGTTTTGCAGAATGCCTGTCTATGTTCTTCATTAGCAGAAATCAATGTATGGTAATGAGCTTAGAGTTTCCAACACACACTGTAAGAGGTAGACCAATCACAACAGACTGGGCCATCTGACCAATCATAGCAGAGCAGGTTCTCGGAAAAGAAAGGGGTTCAGAGAGACTGAATCCTTTATTGAACCGTTCAGACACTATAAGAAAAGAGATGATTGCTGCAATGTATATTAAGAGAAAATGAAAGTGTTTTTTGGCCTTGGATGGATGTAAAGTGACTGTGGGAGACTTTCAAAAGAAAATGAGGAACCTTGAAAATTGCATAATAGGGGCAGTTAAAACAATCTTTTTAATCACGTCACGGCAAACTGAAAAATAAAACCTGGTTATTTTGGAATTGGTATACTAAGCACTGTTTACATACACCCACACACTTCACATACAAAAGCATCCCGACTGCAAAACGGCAACTTTCACAACTGCATAAGTACAGAATTCAGTAAAAATGTGCTTTAACAAAAGAAAAAAAATGTCCACATCTCTGCTTTTGCATTCTGTTAGTGTGTCTAAATTGAATGAATACATCAAGGACTGTAACAAAAGCCCGAGTGAGGAGATGTGAAGGTGTTCTCCGTCACTGACTGTCCTTACGAGCTATAATGAGCATATTTCTCACGGATTTGTTTATTCTGTTCTCAAACTGCAGGCATTGTGACCATTTAAACAGGAGGTTGACCTTCTGTTGCCTGGCAATCCACCTTTATAGAGCAGCCTCCTCGCTCTGATAAAGAGCATTCAGCAGAAGCATAATAAAGGCCAATGAGAGTGAGAGAGAGTAGAGGGGAGAGAGAGACAGTAGAGGAATAAAGGCTATAAAAATTCAGAGGTAAAACAAAAACATTTCAATTTAATTAAAGCTGCCCAATAGATCCACTTTGCATATAGTTTTTTTCACAAAATAGAGAATCAGAACAAAGTTGTCCACACTACAGCTTATTTTGGCTAACAACCACTCACTTATAAAGGAAGATGAGATCTGAACGACATGTAAAACGAACCAACACGTCTTTATACTGTGTTTAAGGATGGGTAATTCTGCAACAACATTAGCCTGGGAAAACCCAGACAACTTCCGTCAAATTTAGATTTGTTAGTCTGACAAAGAGCTCATTCAAGCCCATTTCCAATCCGTCGAAATCGTTGTCAATCAGAAACGTTGGGTCGGGCTTTACATGATGATGACGGCGCTGGGATTTAGAAGCAGATTTTGTTCAGTTGGACATCTGATTCAGATCAGTTCGACATGGTTGTTAACAAGAGGTAAAAACAATATAAATACTGTTCGTTTTTTCACACAAACCGCTCGTTTTGTGTCTTAGGCCATCAGTGTGTACTTACATTCACGAGTCATTAAATCATGTTTAATTTGGACTTCTCTGTGCATGCTCTTTGAGGTGGACACACTTTCAGATGCTCATTCATGTTTATTTGGCGCTGTGACTGGTATTATTAAGCCGAAAGAGAGATCAGCGCTGCTGCTTCTCCAGAGCGATCTCACGCCACAGCGCCAAAACCCTATTTTGTTTTTGATTTCTAAAGGAAATGGACGTAATTTGAAATTTGAGACTTTGTTTCATATCAATAGTAACAAAGGACAAAGATTACTGAGATTTTTTGGATGAAGAAGAGGAATAATAATTAAAACGAAAACAATTTCAATAGGTGCCTCAACACCTTCTGTGCTTGGCCCCTAATTAAAGACATTTGAAGAGGATTTAGGGCAAAATAGCTGAATAATACTGTATATACAGGAAATAAAAAGATGATTTAATGGTTTATCACTTTAGACCAATAGGTGGTGCAATTATGAAACTAAGTAATTCTGTTCTCTTGGTGTTTCTGGTTATTTGGGATAAGACACATTTGTTTTGAAAGATACATTCATGTACTTGCTCAAACTAAAAAAAGGTTACATAGTGTAGTTGAAGTGACATTTAAAGCAACGTTGCGATGTGTAAGAGGAGAAAAAAGTGTGTGTTCATATGGGAACCACCAGCAGAGTGTTGAAAGTGACACTGAAGTAGTATTAGAGATAAGTAGATAATTCTGAGACGTTATTTTCTTGTGTATTAATTCGATCCTCGGCTTCTGTTACCCGTGTTGTAAGGGCTTTAAGGTCGCACTGCACTCTGTTAATCGCCTGGAGCAATCCATCAAATCTCACAGTGAATTCCGACTTCAGTGAATGGATAGCCTCGAGAATTGCAGAAAGTGGCTCTTGGCTACCACTCGACTCTCCCTCATCACTATTAGCCTCGGTAGATTTAGCATCTGGCTCGGCGGTCGATTTAACTTGTTTTTGTGTTGATTTAATTGGTTTTGGTGGCATCTTGGCATACTAAGATCCGAATTCAAAATGGAATCAGTTTGTCAGCGATTATTGGGTAAAGAGTTAAGTTTCAGTCAGTATTTGTTGCGGATCTCCGACCCACGTCCACTCAGCACCGTGCCATAACCGGAAGTCCGATAATTAGATAATTAAGTGGTTAATTGAGCAATGATTGTTTGATTTTTGAAGACACCTGATGATAACAAGGACTGAAGAAAAGAGAAACTGTCTTCCAGACACAGCCTTAGATGAAATCAACTGAAAAGACATGAAATCTCTCTTATTACAAACCAGTTTGACCTTATTTCTGTCATTTATCTAAAGATGTTTTTGAGAATTAAAAGAGATGTTGATGTTTTATTGAAAAAGGTTCGTCACCATGTATCCATTCAACAGTCCATAATTTCAGAATATGCGGTTTCCAAAGGCTTGGTTTGTTCTGTGAGGGATATATCTGCAATTAGATGTTTTAACCAACATGCATTTCTGTCAGCACTTACAAAATTAGCTTGGTTTTTGAGGTCCAGGTGGAGAAGAGTTTTCCCAGCACACACACTGATATGACTGGGTTGGTACAGGTTGCATATCCAATATTTCAGAAGATGAATAGCAGTTTTGATGTGTTTGCATCAGTCCTCGCAGACATAGCTTTAAAAAGTACTCATTGTGCAGATTCACTTTTACTTATTGTTTGAATAAATGAGTGTCTCCTGTGTGTGTACCAAAACACCCTATAAATGGTAAAATAAGTTGTCTAAAAGTCTTGTGTAAAAGCCTAGAAGTGTTGGATCAGTCAGATTATGAATCAATGTGGTCATTTTTTTTATAAATTAAACTTAAATTGAATTAAACTGGTGTATATGTGGTCCACCAGACAAATTATGTAAATTCCATTCAGGATATAGTTCTAAATGACATTTTGCATGGTCGAATAACATTTAGCAGATTCTGAAAGGTACATGTAAACTTGGTTGTAGCTTTGAATGTCTAGGAGAGAGGTCTAATTTTTGGCTAACAACTTTAAAAGTAAATCAGGGAGTTTGCTTAACGTCCACTTGATGCTTTCAGACAGTGAAGTAGCCTAGTTTTATCTGTCAGACACATACCTGGATAGTTTGAAGCTGAAGAGCAGGTTGGATTTCCTATTTGTACTGGTGCTGGGAATCTGTAGACTTTTGTTGTGTAGATCCCATTGCTTGAATAATTTCCACAGTATGTGTTGTATGTGTTGGTGACTGATATTTCTCATCTTCATCAGATATTTCTTCTTTGTACTTGGTGTCAGTGTTTTTCATATCTGCAGTGTTTGTTCTTTGTGGTATTTAGAGTGAATTTCCTGTTTTTTCTAGTTGTCGTATTTGTAAGTGTGTAGGTGTAACTGACAGTGACTGTGATTTGTGTCGTTCCACAAATGTATTTTTACGGTTCCAGTCTGATCACTGCCATATACCTTGACATTAATGGTCTCTGCTCAGGGCCAGATTAAGAGTTCAGAGGCCCCTGGGCACGATGTCTTGTAGGCCCCCTGAGGTATGAATCTGGTTATGCACGCTCCATAGCACACCTGGCGGCTTCAAAATATAACACCCACGGCCGCATTAACCATAGGCTAGGCGGGGCTAAAGCCCCGGGGCCCGAGCAAGGAGGGGGCCCGTGATTGGCTGTGGAGCAGATACTGCAAGCCATCTGATTACCAAAGCCTTACACGCAACGCCCCCCACTAATTAGCCCTGTTATTTAGTGGCACTTTGTCTTGTATTCCATGCATTATCATTGAATCATTATCATTAATAGAGACGTTCTTTTTAGTTACTGTGACAAGCGACGAGCCAGGCGGCTCTCACGAGTCATACACATCATGTTCTCATGCACTCACGCAGTGAAAAATACATCGCGGGGCAAAGACTAATGTTACACCGAGTGATTAAGAGACAGAGTTCAGAGCCGCTTACTGTTGATATGAAACAAAGTCTTAACTTTCAAATATTGTTATTTAAGTAATTTAAAGAATACCGTTTTCAAGTTCAAGTCCACCGACGTTAATCTACTGACAGCTTTGTTGTCGGACAAAGTTGCATATTCGGCGTTATGATTGGCCAGGTCACCTGTCAATCAAACCCCCGTGGGCAACAGGGCATGGTAAATTGAAACGGCAGGTTTTAATTTGATAAGACAAATAGCCTACATTTATTATATTTAACTTGTGAACGATCGACCTGCTGCTGCACGTAGGGGTATACTAGATGATGTCTGCCTGCACCTTATTAGAATATACATAAACCCATAAATCGCCTTTACTCTTCTCTTCATTCTAATCTAGTCTATTCTTAAAACACAGCGTCATCATCAAACTTTCGGTAAGTTTTAATAGTATTAACTTGATGGATGTATGATTTTGCTTTTTGATTAAACTCTATATTCGCCTAAAGGGCTGGTGATAATAAGCTATATCCGGTAGAAATATTTAAATTTTGCTGCGCCATATGTAAGTTTATCATTTAAACGCGTTTTAAACATTGTGGTTTGGATACAAATTATTTCAAACTGCTCAGGCACAGTGAGCAGCGGGAGAGAATTCATTTTGTAAATGCTCGTTTTGAGACCATGGTGAACTTGAGGCGGTTTTGCACATCAGCGAAACTTGAATTCCGACTCAGAGGTCTCAAAGTGACAGACGCTGTTAATAAAGCTGCTGTCTTCTTGTGTCAATAATGTTAGTCAAACATCAGAAAGAAAGTAATTTACTGCATTTGACTGAATTACTTTTGCAAAATTAACAAGAATGAATGTTGAATTTATTGTGAAAACCGTGTAGCCTATTGTATATTTGATTACTTTAATATATTATTCGGTGCTTTAAGTTTTTCAAGTACGTTGATTTATTGTGCCTTTGTTCTATTTTAATTTGTGACCCTTGTCATCAGTAATCTTGGGATTATTTTCTTAAGCTACTATTAATGTTTTGTGATATTGAAATTGGTCACAATAATTATGAAATTTTAGTGGCAATACATTTTGATATGATAAAAAAAAAATTGTGTTAAAAGTAATATAATTTAACTGTGAAGTATATCATAGATGGATACAATGACTTGTATAATAATATGACATTTAGCTCATGTACAGTAGTTGGCGACCTGAAGTGGTGGGGGGCCCTGTGGTAACTCATAGCCCCGGGGCCCACTGAGCTCTTAATACGGCCCTGCGCGTCGGAGTGTTTTAATAGTGTTGATTATGACCAAGCCAAGGAAGCCAGAAATAAAGGCTTTTTTTAACTTTTCTAAAGAGAGTGCTTTGGATGTTCCTGAATCTGTGTGTTGTTGGTTACCTGGGGCTGTTGCATGATCTCTCTCGGTACATGACACCTCCACCACATGTACGTGAACAGTCGGACCACTCGGACCAGCCCGACCACTGGCCATGTACTGCTCTAGGACCGTGATCACTAAATTTCACACACTGTCCTCTCCGGCACCACTGCATAATGGGAAAGAAAAGGAAAGACCATCTCACATTCATCAATAACATATGAAAACCAGTTTCTTCCTCAGATTTAAACATTTTTTTAAACGTTTATTATAAAAAAAGTGCTTAAATTTAACAAGGCCACAAACCAAACTGATCTCTTTCATGTCAAAGAGAAGGTATTTGAGCGGATTTGAAGTAAAGTAGAGAGTGTATCTGCTGAGGAGATCTTGAGACTGCTGGTTTGGGATGAAGCCCAGAGTTACACCTGGAGAGCAGGACTCGGCCCAGCCAAGCCACACAGTCCCACACATCAGCACCTCTCACCCTCATCCCCATCAACCAGTGGAAAGACACGCAGGACTAACCGTCCTTATGGAACATTTACACAAAGCAGAGAACAATACCGCAGGTGTGCATGAAGAAAGATGCCGAAAGAGAGCGGTCAGTCCATATTCATCCTTAATGGTGGTTCAGTGAGTTCAGAAAGAGAAATACAAGCATTCACTCACCATGTCTGGTCCGCAGATGGTACCCTCGGCAGCAGGCATGAACTTGGTCTCACACCGGTGTCCTGTTCTGTGGCACCATAATGATTTACAGATGTCCTGGTGGGCACAAACACACAGAGAGCACAGTCAAAGACGAGCCTGCACCCGCTGGGAACCCTTCAACCTCTCTGGCTTGCACCTCGCCACGCCGACCTCTTGTTGCTACAGCAACGGCCAATCAACTTTCTCAACAAATAAAAAAGCCAGTCAAAATCAATCACTGTGCTGCCCAAAAGAAACATGCTATTATCATTGCATTTTGTTTCTTCCCACAATACAACGATAATAATGGGTGATGAGGGGTTGGGAGACCGGCCACTGCTGGCTGACGGCCCGATTGCATCTGGCAGAGAGTGAGATAGACGTGGTTTACAA
The DNA here is from genome assembly GCA_027497675.1 of Cyprinella lutrensis. Taxonomy (NCBI): domain Eukaryota; kingdom Metazoa; phylum Chordata; class Actinopteri; order Cypriniformes; family Leuciscidae; genus Cyprinella; species Cyprinella lutrensis. Next base: position 20,132,393 of record JAOTRC010000022.1, read on the forward strand.
AAGCTCGCTACACTGGACTCTGGATCACCGGGTAGCTAACACTACTAGCTCCCACGGCTAATTACATCTTTACGACTTTGTGACAAGGATGGGATGGCTTGAGGGGACAGAAAACAAAAACATTGGGGTTTTATCTCCACAATCGTTCTTAATTAGGATGTACAGCTGCCTTCCATCAAGGTCGACGTTCAAGACTCTTTTCAGGGCACGTACGAGGTCTTCGAAGAGCACAAAAGCAAAAGGGATCTCTCAAAAAGGAAGTCCATAGCATGAGAGCTAATCCCACAGATAGACTCTCGCAATGTTCATTTCCCAAGCATAACTATTTGCATATCAATGTGTGTGTTAGACGCTAAAAGCTACTGCGGATGCCAAAGGGGGCCCTGTCCATCTTTGTTGAACCTTTGTACATGGACTGTGAATGAAGACTTAGAGTAGATTGCGAGGCAATTGGTTTCCTCTCAGAGGTCCTTTTCTTTCCAAAGCTCAGATATGTGTTTGTGTTGACTATGTGTCTACACACAAACATTACAGGTTGAAGCACATTTAAATATCTGAGACCCTAAATTGACTTAATCTATAGGAATTCTACTGTGGCATTGTGTTTTGTCAAAAGGATTGATTGTAGCTGAATTGTTTAACGAGTCATTTGACATTTCCAACATGAGTTCAAACAAGTTTAGTCTAAAAATGTAATCCAACACAGAAAGAGAAACCTTTTAGCAACTAAATAGCTATGGGTTACCTTTACAAAGTCCAGGCTGCACTGTTTGGCCTTCATGCCAAACTGCCATTTGCACTGTATATCTGCATTGTATAGCTGACCAGGAAGCTGCTCAGGGTATTTGTATTGGCTTATCTGCTTGGGCTCATCCACTAGACATGAAGCCTGAGCTGTACTGTGAACACAAATGCATGCAAAGAAACATGAGCATAGAAACAGGAATTTAAAGAAAAAAACAATGTTTTATTATGTGTACAAGTAAAATATTAAATATAAATAGTTTATCAAAATCTATTATTAATAAGTATTTATATGCATTTTTCAAAATATATGTAAATACAGAATAGCATATCTGTATATGTCTGCACTTTTTATGATAGTGAATATAATGATATGTAAAGTGAAAGTTTACCCTAAAAATCGGTTCAGGTATTGCCGACTACAGGCAGACCATGAGAAAACACCATTATTCCCTGCCAGTGTGGGAGACATTATGTTCCCTTCAGTCTTCCGGCAGGGATTCCCCTCTCCGTCATGGATCATTCCAAAACTGGGGTAAAAAAAAAAAAGGACGGAGCAAATGAGGGAATGATGGAGATTGTGAGTTTTACCCAGTGAGACTATTAATGTACAACCTCAGGACAGAAACCACTCCCTAAGTCAGGTGGGACATTACCTCTATAACTAAAAGCTTTTTCATCCAACAAACCTCTTAAAAAATCTCTGCATTCTACTCAATATAACAATTCATGTGATTCACACTCACACATTTACATGCTTACTTTCATCAGCCCTGTGAGAATCAGACCAATTAATGCATCAAAATAAACATATGCACTAGTCACGAAATTCAGACATGAACAGTGTTGTACGATATGCCATGTGTTTATAAATGACCACTCCCCAATAAATGAGTGATTAATGACTGTTGGCCGGTTAAGATTTTGCCCCAAACATCATGCACGTTGGAGGCATGCATCCATTTAATTTGACCAGAATGTTTGAACCACTGAGAATAACAAATCCCACAACATGTTATCAGCTTGGTGGTTCTCCGGGAGAGATTTTGTTCTAGTTTAAGTTGAGAATGCGCCAAAGGACTCAAAATACGGCTGTCATAAAAACAAAGTCTCAGACGTACAACATAAACTTCCCCTTATCACAGTGGCAACCAGCAAACACAAACAAAATGCTTGCCTGTTGCACAGCATATGGTTTCCAAAATTGAAATTATGTGGGACTTGAAAGAATGAATGAACATACTTATGTCCTGACTCGTGGGCGATGGTGAAGGCGAGGCCTAGTCCTGTGTCTTCATTAATCGTGCAGCTACGATATTTGCTACACATCCCACTTATTGGAGCAAAACCTGCAGAAAGAAAGAAACAGCAAAACATGGGTGGAAGAATATATTTATATGAACGACTGATGCATCTTGGGAACGTGAATCAAATTGATTGTTTACAGAGACAATACAATCCAAGAGGTCTGGTTGAAAACTGTGATACATGATTTAAAGGTCAACTCTGGCGCAAATTGAACCTTTGGTCTAATAACACATTGGGACTGTACCTTGTCAACCGTTCTCTGAGATTTGTTTTCATGATAATCAAATATAAAGAGTTTTATCTCTAAAAACTGTTTAGCTAATAACGCTACTTTATAGGGCATAGAGTAATGAAAAATAAAAATCGCTAGTTAATACCACTAGCAAGGCTCAAAATAGCCCCACACTAACACAGGTGTATGATGAGGGTCCCTACATACAAAACGAAGCATTGAGAACTTTGTAAGTGTACAGACAGATTAAAAAGAAGATATTTTATAAAGACAGCCCACTTCGCGTAAACAGGCAGAGTCTCGACCAGTCGAACCACAAACGCAGTGACAAGTGAGCTGGTCGATCGGAATTACGTTTGTGAAATCTAATTGCATGGAAATGCAGGAATTATATTTGTTTAAGTCTGCACTGGAGGGCAGGAGGCTTTTCGGTCATTCATGCAAATCAATGAGCAAGAATTACAGCTGGCGAGTTGCTCTCTATATAAGATATATATGTATATATATATATATATATATATAACTGCACCTATTTAAAACATAACTTGTCTAGTGTACTTACTCAGTGGATAACCGTCCACCTGGTCCCACTGCTTTGGGTCGCTGCCTCAAATTTATTTTCGGGACATGGAAAAAAGTTGCAAGTACAGCCTTGTTTATCAGACTGGGGAAATCTTCAGACAGCATTGACCACCGGCAGCTCTCTCTCTCGTAGCCCTTTCACAGAGCTTCTGCAGCTCTTCATATTCTCGCTCGAAAAGATAAGACCGTCCATCAAACATAAACAGTTCGTCAGTTGAATAATCTGCCATCTCTTTAGTGTGTATCTTGTGGAAGCACTCTTTTTAAAATTATTTTTATTTATTTATTATTTTCTCTGTTGCGTTCAGTGCTTCTTTTATGCGCTCAGTGCTTTCTTCCGAAAACAAGGACCATTTGAGATTAGAAGTCACAGTTCAGCTCACTTGGCACGGCGTTCGTGGTTCGACTAGTCGAGACTGTTTTTCAAAGATGGCTCCTGTCTGTACAGGTATCCTCTCTGTGTATGCGCAAAGTGGATTGTCTTTATAAAATATCTTCTTATTAAACGGTCTGTACACTTACAAAGTTCGAAATGCTTCGGTTTGCATGTAGGGATCCTCCTTATGTTACTGTGTTAGTGTGGGGCTATTTTGAGCCTTGTTAGTGGTATTAACTAGCAATTCTTATTTTTCAATTCTCTATGGACTATATACTAGCGTTATAACGTAAGCTAAACAGTTTTTAGCGATAAAACTCTTAATATTCGATTATAATGAAAACAAATCTCAGAGAATGGTTGACTAGGTATATGTTATTAGTCTAAAGGTTCATTTTGCGCCAGAGTTGTCCTTTAAGTATCACTAAACACACCACAATGTATTCAAAACTATAGAATTTGAAACAGGATTCCATTACACATAAACACACTTTCAGAATATTTATCTGACTGCATGATCTAAGAAAAAGCATTGGTTTGAGTTTCACATCATACAAAGGCAATTTCAAAAGCAGTCCTCTCCCCTTTGCCATACATTTGCAGTGCATACTTGTGGTTTGGAGCATCAGAGCTGAATTCATTATATTTGGCTGACGCCTCTATAGCAAAAAACTCTTTCTTGGAGTCAATCAGGTGAAGTTCTCTGCCTGAGGGCAGACTAGGACACATATCACCAACCAGAAGCTCTTTATAACCTTGGCATTGTGTAATTCAGCCTCCTGCAACTTGATTAGCCTCTGACATCACAACACATGACCTATTTCTGCTGCTGGATGGTGAACGTCAAGTGCCTTACCCAAGGTGTCACATGGTTCATTCTTCCATGAGCAGATGTCCAGCCCAGTCAACAGTATTGCATGGTCGTGCCGCTTGCCATTTTTACCTATCAGGCCTGATTGCCACTGGCAGAAGCTGTTGAGGGATTGGTCTGCATGGTGGTTGATAGACAGGCCCAGCTGACAGCAGTGAAACCGAGAGAGATGAAGTGTTCAGAGGGGTGGTGAGAGAGAGATAATAGAGTAATGAATGATCAGACATCTGTCAAGTATGAAAGAAATGAAAAAAAAGGACTGAGATTCTTAAAAATAGATATTACACATCAAATTTACCTAGAGAGTAAATTAGCTAAAGTGGCTAGTTAGCACAAAAGCAAATTAAATAATATTTTGTATCCATTATGTAATGCTAAGAAATGCACAAATAACTTTTTTAAGCATTTTTATTAAAAAAAAACAAAAAAAAAAAAAATACAAATAACTTTTTTAAAGGTAACTAAACACTAAAACAACTTTGTTTAGTTAATGATCTGTAATACTGGGGCTTTATTAATTAATTCTTTTGACACTGGGTTTAAACGTCTGAGTTGAATTTTCTTAATGGAAGTTGTGGTACTCTGTGATGTCAAAGAATACCAGCTAACCACACCCTTGCCTACAGAGAGATGCGTCTCAGGTGCGCACCTGATGACTTTGATCAGATCAATCTTTGCAGTGAATAAAAAAACACAGTGACCAGTTATTCTGATTGTCAAACAAATGATTTTTTAGTGAATAAAAACAAGCAGCTTGACTAAAAAGACTGAAAACTGATTAAAAACTCAGTCAGTTCTCAAGAGTCAGTTATTTTTAGTAATACATGTATACATATATGTATGTATGTATCTTACCGGATCTTTCTCAAGTAGGAGGAGACTGACCACAACAATGTTGATGTCATTTCCAATTGTTCCATCTTTGAAAAGACTGGAGACCTTTTTGGCACAACAACACTTTGCATATTACTATAGGAAGAAGTAAATGTTCACTGAACATGCAAGATCAAAGTGTCTTCTCAATAACAATACTGCTGACAGCTCGCTCACCATGTTCATGACAGTAAGGACATAAGTAGTGACGTTCTCTCTTCCATGTTTATCTAGCATCTTCCTGTCTGCCACCACCAGAGTTTCCACGTTCAGGCCACCCTCTTTGCTCGAAGTAATCTCGGATCGTTTCACCCGGCTTTGCTGCTCAAACTCATCAGGCATGAAAAAATTATCCTCTTTAGGAGGCTTGGGAGTATCTGTAGTTAGGATGAGGTGGAGAGATAGAAGTATGGAAACTCATGAAAAAGAGTGAGAGAAACTGGAAATTGCCTCAGATAACTGACTTTCCTGTTTCCAAGCTTGGAGCCAGAGAGGCGACAACAGACCAGGAAATGCACAGTCATTAACTTCACATGCTGTTTCCGAGCTTTTACTCAATTCCATACAAGATGATAATGATGACACAGTAGTTCTCTTACAAGAGTACTCTCATGTTGTGTAACCTAGCTTCTTGAGAATACTGGAGCCAAAATTATCATTATAATTTGTATTAATTTAAAACGTATTTGCTGCAGCAAGCAGACCTAGGCGAGGCAGCTCTGCAGCAAATGGTGCCACCTATCAAGGGAAACAAGCACCAATTCACGTACCGTGCGAATGGGTGTGGCTGATGCCTATTTAAGCCAGAGCTCGATAGTATGCTTGATTTTCATCTCTTCAGCAAAGCCTTCACATCGCTGGGTTTAGCGAGACGAGCCTTTTCAGCGAGACGAGTTCAGTTGCCGTTCCTGTTCCTATCCAGCGCCCATATCCTTTCTTATGCTCGGTGTGTGTTTGCCGGCGTGACCTTTCCTGGCTCTAGGAAGATCTGCGGCTGTGGTGACTGGAGGTGTGTATTCTACAGCCAAAGAGCCAGTTGCACAACCTGCTCGTCTGTACCCAATCACAATTTTCATGCAACCCAGATAAATCTCAAAAAGAGCATTATGTCTGTTTATCCGGCTCTCGCCAAAGGTGTTTTAAATGTAGGAAATGTGCCAACGTCCCATGTGTTCATGCAGTCTGAGATCATGGAACCTTCATGGAGTGGCATAACGCCTGCTTGTATGGGTTCAGCGCAACCTGTTCTCTATCTGAACATGGGTCCAGACAGGCTGTCCAGAGACAGTGTCTTCCAGGGGAATAGTCTCTCCAACCTCAGACAGTTCAGCTGTTGTGGGACACCTTTAACACAACAGAAGTCACCTTCTTAGTGTCTCAAGGCAACACTTAGTGTCCAATATATCTCAAAAAACAAGGACGCGCTTGCCCATCACTGGCCTAGCCGCGCTCTCTTTGCTTTCCCACCGATCATGCTGTTACCACAGGTAATCAAATGTATCAGGAAGAACGATTCCTCTGTGCTTCTAGTAGCTCTTTTCTGGCAGAACCAAGTTTGGTTTCGCTGATGTAGTTTCAGAGCTTGGCTCTGTGGCCTATCCCGTTCAGGCGAGATCTCCTCTCACAGGCCGGGGGTACGATTTGGCACCCACAAACAGAGCTTCTGGCACCCACAACCCGAGCCCAAGGCTCTGCATCAACGGGTACCCATCAGTCTCCCCAATGGGATGTTAAACAAGATTATGCAAGCTAGAGTGCCATCTCCTAGACGGCTTTATGCTTCCAAGTGGTCAGTGTTCTCAAGTTGGTGCTCAGCTTGCAACCTGGATCCACAAGATTGTGGGGTATCGGAGGTTCTCTCCTTCGTACAGGACCTCTTGGATAAGGGTAGTTCCCCATCCATGCTCAAGGTATACAGTATGTATGGGATATTTCTGTGTTTGTCAAACATTCGCACGCCTAGTCACTGGGTAGGAACGACCTTGTAGTCCGCTTCCTCAGAGGAGCTAGTAGAGATGAACTGTCCTTGTCTCCCCTCGGTTCCCATATGGGAACTTCCCTGGTCCTGGAGGCCATGAAGGGCGCCCTTTTGAACCTCTAGAGTCTGAGGACTTAAGTGTTTCTCATTGAAAACCGCCTTTCTGGTTGCTACAGCTTCAGTCAAGTGGATGGGTGATTTACACGCACTTTCTGTTAGCGTGTCGTGCCTTGAGTTTGGGTCATCCTCAAACCAAGACATGTTTATGTCTCCTAAGTACTTGCCACTCCTTTCAGAACGCAAGTCATCTCCCTGTCAGCCCTCTTCACATCTGACAGCGAGTCTGACATGAATCTCCTTTGCCCAGTTAGGGCTCTGAGAATATGCATGGAACGTTCGGCTGCTTCCAGACAGTCAGAACAGCTCATTGTTTTTTTTTTTTTTTTTTTTTTTTGGGTGGCCGATCTAAAGGTCTAGCTGATCGAACCATAGCCTTTCCAGGTGGATAGTGGACGCTATCTCACTGGCTTATATATCTAAGAGCCTTCGTTGCCCTCTGGGCGTCAGAGCTCACTAGAGGTGTGGCCTCTTCATGGGCCTGGTCCAGTTGGATTTCCCTTTACGATATCTGTATGGCGAAAGGCTGGGCCTCTCCGTCTATATTCATATGGTTCTGTAACCTGGAAGTACCCTCTCTCCAAGCTAGACTTTTAACAGTCTAGTTAATCCACTCAGTTCTGCCGGACTTGCGTCTGCGCACTGCAAAGTTTTCAGTTCAGACAGGCTATTGCCTCCGTGTTAAGCACCCTCTATTCACATAAGGTAGCAACGTTTGCCTTATATCATTCTTATTAAGCCGATTCCCTGTCAGCTTTTTATATCCCCATATCATATGAGCTCAGAGCGCTTGCCCTTGGGTCAATGTTGTGGTAGATTTAGCATGCACAGCGTTTGAAATTGGGTTCCCGTAGCGTAAGCTAGCTTACCCAACACAAGAGTACTCTCGTGAACGTCTCGGTTACTAATGTAACCTCAGTTATTTAGGCATAAGTCACGCCCATTCACGCAGGACATGACAACTGAGCCCTCATTGGTGCTTACGTCACAAGCAGTTCCTCGAAAGGTTGCAGCAGTTGCCACAGAGCAGCTAATAGGCTGCCTCGCATGGGTCTGTTCGCTGCAGCAAATGTGTTTTAAATTAATACAAATTATAAGGATAAAGTTTGGCTTAGGTCTTCTAGAGTGAACCAAGGTTAGTAACAAGAGATGTTAGTAACACAAGACGTTTTCCTTTTGGAATCAATCTACATATCTTAGAGGGCTTTGCTGTTATTCGCATTCTGACAACTTCTACAAGTAAATCATATGTGATGCACTTTCCATCTACAAATAGCTCAAAGGAAATTCCCTTACATACATTGCTTGCGGCGTCCGCAGAAATGTTGTCTCTGGAGCTTTCCGTGCTGGTAATCATGATGACGGTGATGGTGGTGGTCCTCATAGGAGTTTTTTGATTTAAAGCCACTGGTCCAGTCAGTCTTCTCGGCATGGACTCTGCGCTCAGCTGATCTCTTGTAGATAACATGTGGGTGATGTCCAGAGGGGGCGCTGTAGTTGTGTTGTAAAGCCAAATGCTGCGGGAGCGGAGTGATAAGAAGTTCCTCGCCAGAGAACCTGATCAGACCTGACTGCAGAGAACAGAGGAAGAGGAAGCTATGAGTAGCTAACCATATAATAACAAACAGTGAGTTTGGACTCCATGGCCAATTAAAAAAAAAAAACTTAAATAAAACATAAAAAAAATCTTACTGACCACAAACTTTTAAACAGTAGTGTATATACAGCTGTTTTATTTAAGTCTATAATGTTCACCAAAGCTGCATCTAATTCATAAAAAAATGCATTAATGTTGCATATGATCCATAATAAATGATTCGAATATGCTGTGTGGCAAGCAGGACGGGGCTGAGAGCAGTGAGAGAACAGAGGAGGAGCTGTTTGTGAATTTTGAGATTTTCTAAATATTACATTAAAAGTTGAAGTATTTTAAAGATTAATTTTGAGTGACCACTGGATGATTGCGAAGGTAATTTAGATGTAAAAATACGGGCAATGAGCATGAACAAATAAATATCTAATTTTGGCCAATATATATATATATATGAAGAGTTCAGATGCAAAAGCCTCTAAATGCCATTTGAAATTTTCTTCTAAAATGATCATT
>JAOTRC010000022.1:20151601-20161944 GCA_027497675.1 Cyprinella lutrensis
CTCTCTCTCTCTCTCTCTCTCTCTCTCTCTCTCTCTCTCTCTCTCTCTCTCTCTCTCTCACACACACACAGACACATACAGACACACACACACATCCCCAAGTAGCCTCTACATCACTGTCACCACACAGACCACCAGGGAATAGCCCCTGGCAACTCTTAAAGTGCTAACATGGCATAACACCCCATGAATTATGAAAGGGGGAGTGGGGAACATTTGTAACTACAAAGAAGGCCAGCATATATTCACTCTGGTTTCAATTTGTCTGTCTGCCCTCCCAAAACTCAGACAAATGTAAATGTCCACCACGTCACCTAAGCATCGTCTCCCATGGTGCAAAGCATTTGACTCTCTAGTGGTTACTCTGAGTGGTTAATACAAGGGACTGAGTCAAATAGTGGCAAGAAGAATCCCAGACTGGTAGCGATATGTGTAGGGTATCGCTAAATGCTTCAGGATATGATAAATCACGACACAAATGATGTGATTCAATACATCCCATTTTCATAGTTGTATTGCTATTTTAAACAAATAATTGTAAATCGAACAAAAAGTTTTTACTTTTACTATGGCAATTTTTAAATGTCGGCTGACATCTGTGTCTTGTTGCATTGTGTTAGTTTAGCAAAATCATCTGCTGAAGTCTATTTCATATTAATACATGTGTCTAACTACGACTGCAGCCGATGAGCCAACTTGCTCTCGAATGTTCACGGACTGCTCCAATATGGCAGACGTATAGTTAACAATCACGACTAATTTCTTGATTTACGTATTTGGATTCAAACATCAGAAATGTGGTCCTAAATTACCTGGGCCCAGACCACAGTTTAAACACTTCTGATTTACATGACCTTCATGACCTTTACATCAAGCAAAGTTATATATATATAAAAAAGCGACACACGGATCTTACCTTTGTATGTATTATCAATATCAAAACAATCAAGTATTTCTGTATATATTTATGATGCATGGAAAGGGGTTTAAACTGGGAGACCCCAAACAGTGACAATTTTAGTAGAATCCATGAGTACCAATCATGAAAACAAACATGTCTGTTGGAAAACCCAAAGCATTTACAATTTCCCGAGTCAGACAAGCACTACAGATCTGCTCTTGGAGTCTGTGTATGGTAATTCCCAGCCTCTCTCTTCCATTGATGTTTGAATGGCCCGGTGCTCTACTCTCACTGCAGTATATCCAAGCTTTGAGCGCACTGACAGCTTGCCTCCTTTCCAGTCAGAGTGAATTAGCATCACAACTGTCCCTAAGTGCAATCCCACACGTTAGCGCATCAGCTTGAACCAGCAGGTCTAGTACTGAATAAACACAGCTGAAGTGCTTCAGCAGCAATTCAAACACACACCTCACACATTCACAGACAGTCTAGCACCCAAAAGGTTGGACTATTGGCCAGGGTGTCCATAAAAGATAAAAGAGCACTTTACCATGCAAAACCCCCCCTAAAAAAGATAGAGAGCTAGAGAGAGAGAGAATCTGTGGGATACTTGCTTAGCAAAAATGACTTCTTCATCTTTTGAGACCTTCTATATTTGTGCAAAAGTTTCCCGTTTGTTTTTACTCATTTGCATGGTACTCATAGGTATGATTTACATCAATTTGCATTGAATGTCACATCAGCTGCTCATTGAATGTCACATCAACTGCTCAATCAATACATTTATGAATGCTTTACATTCATTTAAAATGAGTAACAGTTCATTTTAAATAAGTGTACTTGAAGAAGACACTAATATAACTTGGGACTAGGTAAAGGTCATGTCTGAGTTCAGCATGATTGGACATGTTTGGAAAGAGCTGAATTCAGTGAAGGGTAAATCTAGTGAGTCCCCTGTCCTAGAAAGACCTGCTTGCAAACCATTCAAAAGACTAAGAGGATAATTAACTATAGTTAGTTGTCTGCTTGATAGACCTACTTTCACATTTTTTGGACTTATCACGAAAATTTTGGGTTAATCTCTAAGGGTGTGTTCACACTTGTAATTTGGTTTGCTGGTTTGTTTGTTTTTTGGTCCGGAGCAAAAAAAAGTTGTGTTAGACGTTCACACCGTTCATCATTTTGACAATTTGATAATTATTACTGCCTGTCATTTTAATTTTCATATTTTAAAGAAAATAAGACATTTAATAGGTTCTGTTTTAGTTCACATTTTCATTTTTATTCACAAACATACAGAACAAACATATAGGCTATGCATTTATTTATAATTATGAAAAGAAAATTGAACAAAGATGCGTTGCTGCATCAGTTTTTTTTTTGGTTTTTTTTTGTTTGTTTTTTTTTTTTTTTTTTTAAAGTTGTCGCAGACCATGAATGAACCTTATCATCCCTTCCTCTTTATTATGTTACAAACTGAAATAAACATGAATGGACATCAGAAAATATGTTGAAAGATACACTACATTTTACCTTAATCCATATCATGTGTTAAGTAATTGCTAAATCAGTGTTGTTAACAATGTCACGTAACATTTTACATCAGAAAAAAAACCTTGTTGCTTGATAATCAGCAAGAAAAATATAGAGAGTAGTATTTTGCTAAATACTGTATATGTACCATATTACATATTTTTTATTAAATATTGAATGTATTTTTGAATAAATCCGGCAAATTTTTGTGTTTTAATCAAACAAACATCAGCAAACACCATTTCTATCAAGTTGTACATCATGATGTATGTTGACTGAGATAATTACTTGATTCACAATGTCAACAATTGTAACCTAAGGCCATAGTCAACCTATTGTTTTCCTACCCAGCAGCGCTTTCTAACATGCTAATTATTGTTAACATGCTAATTGCAAACAATGGTGCCAATTAACATAAACAGATAAGAACACGTCAAGTCTACTGTCTCATTACCTGCTTTAACTTGATCTGACAGGTCTAAGGATATGTTAAACTGGACTAGCCAGAAATGAGTGCCTATGTGTCAAACTAATCATAACTAAAATATAGCAGCACTGCCAGAGTAGTTCATCAATAAAAAATCCAAGTTGAACAGTATTATGAAAGATCTCTAAGTCTTTCATTGTGATACTTAAAGTAGTTTTGGACGGCATGGTGGCCCGGCCAGTCAAAACACGTCTAGAAAGCAGGATCAGCCAATTCAAAGGGGGATGGGCTTGAACCTGTCACCAGCCATATGGAACAGTGACCCAGGGAAGGCCTGAGGATGTGGATTTGTCGATGCCTAGGCTGGAAAAGCAACTCTGAACTTGCTCAACCATGTGACCCTGAAGCTTGATCTGGTGGAAGTTCTGACCTCTGAACAGGAAGTAGCAGAGCAACATTTCAGAAGCTCCGCCTGCTAATCAGCTTTTACAAACTAAAGCAGACTGGCATCATGCCATCCTGGATGCAGCCCATTTAGAAGATTTTGAACCATCCTAGAAACAGCACACATGACATGATCCATAAATCAACCAGGAATTCAGTACTACGATTATGTGTGTTGTTTAAAGGATGGATGGAAGATGTTTGATCATGTCATCAAATCTGAGGCCACACAATCCATTTGAAGCAAGTAATAACAGAAATTGAAGAGCACTCAGTAATTAAAAACTTTAAATGAAGCAGGATTTAGTGAGTAAATCCCTCTGTTCCTGACTTAAAAGCTGGGACCGCCTGTTCTTCATTTAACAACAGAATCCCTGCCCATCTGCTATGTCATGCACTGTTTAACAGTGAGCAAGACGACTAGTACGAGCAAATCAACCTCTGAATGTTTCGACTGTGGGGGTTCTCAACCAGATAAGCATTGATTTTACTTTTGGACTGGCATTCTCGCCACACAAAACCTCTCTTCCTCTAAGCAACTGCCTCCTCAGCCTTTCACAGCACAAGGGGTTGCTGCGGATCAGCAGAGGGATGAATGGGTTCTCATTTGTAGTTAATCCAAAGCTCCTCATCAAGCGGAGATGACATGGAAGGGTTAAAGTCTTCTGTGACTCGTTCTTTTTCAATCCAACAAAGAAAGGGAGAGTGAAAGAGGCAGAGTGACAGAATGAGAGACCTCTTTTTTTCTCAGACATTTCCTTTTTTTCCTGTACATTTAAGCACAAAATCTGAAGGGACACACAGGTCTTGTTTGGCGTCCTGTATATCTGAAATAGGGGCACCTTTAAGACCGCCATGAGAGTCACCTAGAACTCGGACCATCATTCAAAAAAAGAGCTTCAAAAGAAAGGGGGAGTAGATCAAAGAGTCCCTGCAGTCTATTCAGATGCAATTGCTCCCAAATCACATTGTGTTGTCACACAGTTTTAAAAGAATGGGTCACTGCTGTTTTATAGTGGAGAAGCTACCACTAATGAAAAGGACAATGAAAAGATTAGCGTTGCCAGCCATGCGCCTGAAACCTCACTCTGTCTTTAATTGTAGAGAACAAGAGAGACAGGAAAGCAGGGTAAACACAGAACAAAGGAGCAGGGAGTGAATGCAGAGTCCTTCAGCAGAACTCTGGGGATGATTTTACAGTAGCACATAACACAAGGTGAGACGTGATATACATCCAGCAAAGCTAAATTCTCCATCCTACACAAGCCGTGTCTCTACTTTGGTTTACTTCATACTTCAATGCTCCAGTGAACCTGTTTTAAGCTCATCATGCACACAATATACAACACTTTTCGCTCAGTGAAACACCATATACTTCCTAAGCTCCCGCAGTCACAATATGTACTTTACTAACCATAACTCAAATATGTTTGCATACTTGCTGCTTGACATTGGAAGCTACTTAAAAAAGCACATATACTTAATGAGTAAAGCGACAATGGAATAGATCATAATTACTTTTTTAATAAATATTATTCAATGGATTCAGCTCTGGGGGTTTGCTAATTTTAAAAAGCTTTTTGCTCCAAAAGAAAAAAGTCTATGAAAGTCTAAAAAGTCTATTATTGTGTTTTACCAGTGGAGATTACAGTATTATCTGTACACCCAAAGAAGCAAAAACAGTCATGAGACAGAAAGGCTGACAAAGACAAAAAAAAAAAAGTAAACATTTGACAACTGGGATGTGATGCTCAAGTTGTTTCTTTTGTTAAAGAGGTGAGTGAATTCATCATTGGGTAGAACGCTCTCTTGAACTCCTTATATCAGTGTATGGTAATTGACAAAACTCAGAGACACTGATCCACGTCAGTAGATGGAAGTGCAGCATCTAAGCATGCACAAGACACAAAACTTGTTAGCAACTTAATATAGTGGTCAATTATTACATCACTTTGTAGGCCAAAACGTGGAAACGAGTTTAACACCTCCTGTCCCATCGTCTCAGAGTCAATGGGTTTTTTGAATGTTTTTTTTTTTTGTTGAATGGCTGAAAAGAGGTCTGTGGTGAACACAAGCACAAAGCACTTCCATATTTTATTCTGAGACATAAAATACATCAGTATTATCCCACTCCTGATTTTCTGAAGCTGTAACGTGTCTTGATAAAGGCGGTTGCTAACAAGTGGCTAAATGGGACTACAGCAGTCTCGTTATGCTTGTAATTGTGCTCTTCTAGACAATTCTAACTCAAACTTTCCGGGAAAATGTTTTAGATAAAAACTTAGAGAGTTGTCGGAAGATTGGTGGTGACGTTTAAGTTGTGGGGCTGTAGCCTTCCTTTAGCCTTTTGGCTTTTTATTTCTGGTGACTGCATTTAGTCTTCAAAATGTGTCAAAGTTGAGTTAATCTGTGATAATTATCTTGATGGGCAAAAGGTGTAAGTATCATAAACTTTTGTTGATCAAAGAGTTTGTTTTTTGCGATAATTCAAAAGTCTATGGAAAAATCCTATTGGGTTTTTCTTTAGGGCACAAGTATGATGCTAACTGACGATTGGCCCACAAAGTGACGTCTAACCTGCACCACTCTTTTGGCCAAATTCAAAACTTTGCCAATAATCAATACCAAAACATTGTTTGGTGAAATGTTCAGATATGTTTGGGCACAGAAGTTGCTGCTGCCCATGTAGAGCATTTCAAATCAGTCACTTATGATGTTCTATTTCATTTAGGCTTCCTCTAAAACTAGTAAACGTTGCAGCTCATTGTGAATGTAAAATGAGACACTTACCAGACCTGTGCAGGTGGATATAGCCACAGAGGATTCAGAATGGTTTCGTATGGACCCCTGATAGAGGCAGTTATGAATAGAAGGGTCAAGGGTCGCTGTGTTGATGCCCTCTGCACCCAGTGTCTGTATGGTAAACCCCTCTGCCAGCACATGGGATGGCTGCAAGTCTAAATGCAATTCCTTGCCAAATGCAGAGACATGATAATGCACTGAACCAGCAGCTTCTGACAGGGACCTCCTGCTTCGTTCATGTCTTGACACATCATGAGAAATGTAGCCTCCATGTGAGTCCACTTGCACTGGTGTTGCAAAATCGTAATCTGTGTGTGGGACAAACAGAGTTTAAATAATCTGACTCAATACCAATTCATTACCAGTTAATTATAAAAATAGTCTCACTAATATAACTTTATATTGTAGTGTCAGCAACAGTTTTCTGTCCATCAGGAATCAGGACAGGTTGTGTTGTGACTTTGATTCCATGTCTATTGCCTATTTGGTTATTTTTATGCAAGTACACACCTTAAAGCAGACAACTTTACCAGATGTATAGTTTTAAAATGTTCTCTTCCAGGAAAATTATAGCAAAAATACTGAAGACTCATCCTGCACTACACATTTTTATGTCTGATGAAATGGTTTTTATTGCCACTCCCCATAATACCAACAGTCAAAGACTAGCAACTCTAATGGTTAATCGTTTTTATCATTATTCTTTATGGGATAAGCCCTTTCATGTCCCATCAAAATGTTATTTAGTAAGACGAAATACAATATAGGCAAGAAAACTGCACTTGTCGAACCACTTCATGGGCTCTTGTCAACGCTTGTTGTATAACTGTTTACACTTTTATGCTACTATACAAGCCTACCAATTATATTTCTGAGCTTTACGTAGTTCAATACTCTTTGTAGCCTGTGCAAGCTGTAAAATGATGAAGAGGCTATAAATGAACATGTTTCATGTAGCCACAATTTATATACAAAACTAATGTCAAGCATTTAACCATAATCTCACAGGGAAGTGTTTCCAAACTTTCCACTGGTTGTGTAAATATTAATTAAAAAGACAATACCAAAACTCTCAGTGACTTAGCTCCTACGCGGCAGATAAGAGAAGAGGGAATCCCTTTAATGCGCCCACACATACAGAAGGCTACGCGTGCACAGGCACAGGAAACTCACATCTTGGGAGTATATTTATGTTGTAATTCCCCTAATCTATGTTAGCATGCTTCCGCGTATTTATAGCTGTACAGGTAAGGTTGCCTATAGCTCTCCAATAAGGACAGGTAAGGAATTTCGGCTCAACCAAAACGCAAGAGCGCCATCGGCATCAATCATTGTCTTGTCATAGTTATAAAGAATAAAAATACAATCATAAATTGCAGTGCGTAAAAACACGAACCTTGATGGAGGCCGCCGGTGTCGCCGGTAAATGAGAGCGATGTCACAGAGTGGAAGCAACAGAACTGCAGAGCCTGCAAATAGCTCACCACAATTAACTTGCTAAATGACAATGACTACAGTATATATAATAAATAATTAATTATCAGTGTGTCACCTGCCTTAATAAAGTTCCCAAAAGACACACTCGCCAGTAATCTCACTGATGTGCTGTTAACCAAAGGGACTTGTAAACTCCAAAGCAAAAGGAAAAGGCAATCCATTTTGGCATGCATGCACCTTAACTGTTACCTCTTTAAAAACGGGGAAAGGAACGATCCGCAAATCAATGCAATGCAATATAGAGACATTGCTAGTTGTTTAAAATGTCCTGTTTCAGTCGTTCCTCAAGTAAAATCCACTGGGTCCATTTGGGTAACGCGCACCGCCTCTGTCTGCGAGCGCAGGTACACAGAGAACTGCTGACTGGTGCTGAGCGTTGACAGTCGACGGGTGTGTGTGGGGTGGGGGGGTTGTGTAGTGGCACCGGCTGATGGGGAAAGGGTAGGGGTTAAAAATTCCACCAATCAGCGATGACCATCTGCGGGCGATTCGGCGCATCAGCGCTACTCACTGTCCGACCGTCCATAAAAAAAGAGCACAGAGTTCATTGAAATGGGAAGCATGTTTGCAGCACTCCCTCTCAATGAACGGTCCGAGCAAGTAAACACACGCTGTCGAAAGAGTTTATGTGTTCAATGTGAAACTAAAGAGTTGTGAATGGGCTGCGGGATGATTTATGATAATGTACACTGTAGCTACTGTATAATGAAGCGCTTTCACGTCAGGTCTTGTTCCTAAAAACTGTACTGTCATCTGTTCTGCAAGCGCTCAGCTGACATTTAACACTTTACAGTTGTACAGTAGTTTGTTTTAGTTAAGAGTGTTTTGTTCTTCAACCTAAAAACTGAGAAAGCTCATCTACTACAGGCTTTTTTCAACACTGCAAACAAGATCTCCTGATGACCTAGTTGTGACAGTGACCTAGATGACCCTAGTTGTTTATTGCCTATAAATCTTCTTACTTGGCAACTTTTGAGTAAAAAAAAAAAAAAAAAAATCTATAGATCATTTATTATAGGTATAGGATGAGTAGTTTCCACTAGGCTATTCTTTGAAATACATTTTCAATGCATCATGCTTGTAATCATTGGCCCTAAATGTTACATGAAAAATAAA
This sequence comes from Cyprinella lutrensis, assembly GCA_027497675.1. Lineage (NCBI taxonomy): Eukaryota > Metazoa > Chordata > Actinopteri > Cypriniformes > Leuciscidae > Cyprinella > Cyprinella lutrensis. The sequence continues at coordinate 20,160,322 of JAOTRC010000022.1, forward strand.
TAAACAACAAAAGTCCCAAGTTTACAATATATTAACACACAACACAATATGTTTTTTTTTTATTTATTTATTGTCATTTCAAAGTAATGTCATTCAATAAATTGATCAGATTAATTCAGTGAACCCTTTGACCGATTCCTGTGTTTTTGATGTTTTTCCTGTGTTTCACAAAAAATAATCTGCACTTTATAATATTTTTTTTAGAAATCGGACGACAATAATTGTTCGTTTTCATTCAATTAAGCATTTTCATAAAGTCAAAAGTCATTCCAAAAGATCCGACTTTTGTGTTGGGCAATCACTTTTCAAAGATTTAACCAGGTCTGAATATAAACTGGTTCTTGATTACCAGCCTTATGATAACCAAATAGAGGGCAGTTAGTGCACAGACTCCAAAATATTATTAAGATCTCTGTCGTTCGGGTCGACTTTAGCACTTTCATTTGTTTGATTGTTTTCCCTCGTTGCTGGTTTATTAAAGGATCTCATAAAACTACTTGATTTTCATATTAAATGTTTATGAAGGTTCAGCCAGAGCTTAAAGATCAAATCAAGACGTCATAAGAGGTGGATTGAAAGTAGTTTGATATTTATTTATGTATTTCAATGGTTTCTGCCTCTAATTAACAGAGGAGGCCAAGATAATCTAGCTCTACACAATATCTAACATATGACAAGTAGCTCAAAGAAAGTCTCCATGTGAAAAGAATCATTCAGTGAGTTTAATTGTGCTTTACAATCTATTAGTTTCCAGCCTCGTTTTGAAAAGTCTTCAGAAAGAGTGTTGTCAGATGTTGGCTGGGGGTTCAGCTTGTCAAAGCCAAATGCATCAAACCCCAAAGGAAGATGGTTTTGCTTTGACTACAGTGTTGTTATTTACAATATGTTTGTGTGCCAACACTTCTCTCTCTGGTTTTAAAAATGTGCCCTAACTCCACTGAATGGAGTGGGCAAAGATACTGTAGCTCAACATGCAAACACATACCATAAAGACAAGGTATTTGCTTGCATTTTGATTTATGTATACAGTATGTTAAATGGAGTGTCCAAAATTGTCTAAAGGCTCACTTATAGATGTCTGTCCAAAAATCAGTCACACAACCAACCAATGAACAGTTAAAGCCTAGAGGGGCGCAGATACAATACTTGCCAGTAAAAACTTCTGGAGTAAATGAAATGACTCTTAAACCTGTTTCTTCATCAGCTTTTTGCAAAACATTGGCACATATTATCGGTTAAAGCGACTTTCACAATTTAACGTAATGCAATAGGCAGTGAGGTCATAACTCAGCCTCTGACCTCATATTTGCTAACATTTGTTCTCCCTCTCTTTACATGGCTGTACACCATTTGTTTTATATTTGTTTGCATGTTGTAGAGAAATGGCTTTTCCAGCAGCGGCTCCAGCTGGGGAGAACTATGCCAGGTCAGGGTTGCCCGTATCTGCTCCTGATTTAGCCTTCCCCGTACTGCATTTGGAGAACAGAATGCAAGACTGGAACCATAATGTCTGACGGTCAGTCGTAACTACAAATAACGATATCCAACACTGTAAACGATTTCTGTTGTTTTCACAGGATTATACTGTTTTTCTCAACAGTTTCTTACTGTATAATCTATGTA
>JAOTRC010000022.1:20244649-20259286 GCA_027497675.1 Cyprinella lutrensis
ACTTATGTTTTAAAAATACCAGCATGTAATTAGAGCTGTAACTAATTTATGTAATTACATCTGTAATTACAAAGCTGACCCATACTTATACTAAAACCCACCCCTAAACCGACCCATACCACCACACCTGTCCCTAACCCTACCCATATCCCACCTCAATAGCAGCAAAAGTGTTTTACAAAACAGCATTACCACAATAAGTATATTGTACTTATTTTTCAATATAAGTACATAGTAATTAAAGCCACTTAATATAAAGTGGGACCCAATTTTTTGCCGTGCAAAAGGGAAAATTCCAGGAAAAAGTCAATAACCCATACAGCCGCACAGCTCAGCAATGGACAGAGGTGATTTACGGCTATTGACAGCAAATATCAGCTCTTACCTTGAGGAACTCCAGAAACGCTGGTTTAGAGATGCAGGCTTTCTTAATGAGGGCCATGGCATTGGTGAAGTTATTGACGTAATCACTATACACATCCAGCACCATGGACTTGGAGAACTATGGGGAATGCGGAGAGAAGATTGTTTAGATAAATCACATTTCCCTTGGTTTTATGTTCATTTTCTGCATTGTTTCAGCATCTCTCAATATGTACAGTTCCTCCTTCGGAGCCGAGACTGCTCTTAAATTTTGCTGTTGTGACGGGCAGGCCACTCTAAAGGTGATTAAAGGGCAAAGGGATGGAAGTAAACAGTAATTTTAGTGTGGTATTTATGCAGTGCAGCAGCATAGTTTGCCATCTCAGAGACCTAAACATCTTTGACAGTCCATTACTGCTGGGTGTTTTAGAGCAGGCAAAATGGCAGCCATCCATTCGCTCTGCTTTGATTGAAGCCGAACAGACCTGCTGACAGCAGCAGTCCTCGCAGGACTTGGAGAGGACATTAACGAGCCACAAATAGACGTTAACCCCTGTCAAACTGTACCTTCCCTCTGGGGCCGCCAAGTACGCCAGGAAATGATACACATGGGTAAAGATGTTATTATCAAACACATACAGGGCGAATTCACGAAACAGTTGAAGCACTTTGCAGTGTGCAGTATTTCAGTGCAAAACTATTAACTGAATTGTATTAATAAGAGATGCCTATATATGTTTTCTATCGATCAAGGCAAAATAATGTCATAACCGAGCAGATGAGCACAATTTCTCCATTTAAAAAACCTATTGGTACATTCTTTGTGCCATATTAACCTGATTTGCATAATAAAGCTGGTGCTGAAACAACACAGACAATGCATGCAAATAAATGATGCTATCTGTGTCTGCAATTCAACCTTAGCAAATGTGCCACACAGTGTGTACATATGCACTCAATAACAGGAAAAAAAATGTGCAAACTGATGCAATATGATGTGTGTCATGTGGTTTGTGGGTCTATTTTCTGCTTTTCAACGCACAGCAGTGCAACTTCAGCTGTAAGTGTTCTCTCTATGGTACTGCTTTGTGCTCCAGGGACATTGCGAAGACCAATAGTGCTATGCAATAAAAGCAGGTCAGAGGGGCCAAACGCACTCTTTTAACAGAAGAATAATGAGAGCAGTTTATGGATGCAGTCTGTGAGGAGGGTCACTACGGAAGCTTCATTCATTAGTCCATTGGACACCCTGTAGCCCAATGGTGTCAGCATGCTTACTTTGGTAAGAGACAGCCATCCTCACTTATATGGTAATTGGCTATGCTTTTTAAGTAAACTGAGCACTGTTAGTACCTGAAATACAGCTTGCTGGCATGGAAACAGAACAGGAGACAATGCTCAGTTTGTCACGGGTTGTTGCACGCAAATTTGAGATTTGAGGCAGGTTCTAGCAGTCTTTATTTAACACAACTAAAAAGTTGAGAATGGGAGTGGACTGGGGGAGTGGACACTTCATTAGTGGTGAAGGAGGATCCATGCACAGATACTGTGTACTGAGCCCACTCCAGTGACAGACCTTGCGAGTGCCGTCATTTCAGGACACCTGATAGCTAAACTCCAGGAACTCCAGTTGACAGTCCTGCTATTGGAGCAAGAAAACCTGGTCTAGAGGTTGATTTTACCGATAACGATATTTAGGTTTGACCGTACATGCCTATAACTGATAATTCGACCGATACTTTTTTAAATGGATACTGGATTAAAAACAAACATAATACTCACAATAAAAAGTGCTGAACTGAAATGTGCTAAATTAAATAAATATATAAATATGAAAATATTAAAACTTTATAAATAATAAAGAAAATAATTTAAAAATTAATACCATTACTAACAAAAATTAATAACTAAGGTAATAACAAATTAAATAAGAATTAAAACATCCATTTCAAATGCATTAGTAAATGTTGAAATTAACAAAAAAACAATGAATAATTATTCTACAACTTGTATTAACCTTAGTTAATGCTAAAAATGGAATCTTATTGTAAAGTGTTCCCATTTCATTTAATTCCAAAGAGTCGTGCTTGAAAATAGCCATTAAAATGTAATAAAGATCTGTGTGATTATACTGTATATACATAATAGCCTACACTGAAAAAAATAATATGCTTTATCTAATCAATAAAATTGTGGCAACATATTACAAGCAATATTATTAATCAAATTGTACAAATTAGAATTAATTAGAATGTTAATTTCGATCAACTATTACTCAATTCTAATTTGTTCAATTTAATTAATAATATTGCTTGTAATCTGTTGCCACAATTTTATTGATTAGATAAAGCATATTCATTTTTACAGTGTAGAAAGTAACACCAACTAAGATTAATAAATGCTTTAGATGTATTTTTTCATTGTTAGTTCATGTTAACTGTAGTTAACCAATGCAAACAAACAGAACCTTATTGTAAAAATGTTACCAATGTTACTAAAATGGAGTTCACATAGGCGTCTACTCAATTAGTAGGAAAACCGGAAAATGTACTTTTGAATAGCAAACTTCAATAACTAAAGAAGGACTAGTATTTATAGACGCATCTAATGAGTCACCATTACAACAGGCCAACGGCGAGTGCTAGTATTTCAACTATTTCAGCCCAAAATCTTGCAGTGCGAGAAGTATCTGCACTCGTGAGCACATCAGATGCCCATATGATGCCCGTCCCAGACTATTGGATACAGAACTAGCTCGACGGAGTCCACTACGACCACACGAACAAGCGGATATGTGTGTGTGTCGCCCTCTCCTGCCTCGCCGTTCTTGTGCTGCTCTTCATCAGCCTCACACTCGCACACAGCCACCTGTAGATCTTCTGCTTGGACACCCGTGTGAGCAACTTCATGCATCCACTAAAAATCACCAATACACCAGTTGGGTAAACAACGTCATTGCGGAAATGGGAGTTCGTGGGAAAACCCATTTGGTTTGATATATTTCATTTCTAATGGAATGACATTCAGACTTTGGTTTTGTAGCCACAATAGAGTTCAAAAGTCTGCGAGACCACTAGTGAAAATGCATCTATTTTGGTTTATTTTTGATTTAATCCAACATTTCCATTACTTATGCATTTGGCGGACACTATTTCGATTGTCCGCTTTAGACATCTAGTAACGTTATGTAGCCTACATGTCAACTAACTCTCAACAACTCAAATTACTAAAGGAGTTTATCTGTTTAACACTTATTTTGAGGCTCTCCCAATAAACTCTCCTCTGACAATAAGTACGTTTTCAACTACGTCAACTTATACTAACCCGAACACTAAAGACCCGTTCACATCGACGATAAAGTTATAGTTCTAAAAATCGTTCTAAATATAAAAGCACAGCACAGTTCACTGTACAACGATAACATCACCGAGAAACGATATCATTGGATTCACTTTCAGATTTTTTTACTAGCCACTCAGCATTTTCACTGGCCACGATTTTCGAAACCATTGGGGAAAAACTGCCTTATAGATATTTTTAATATTATCTCGTAATTTTTCAGCAGGAATATTAGGCTGCTGTCACTTTAATACCCGACGCACTGATCCTTTATACTGCTACACATGCATTTTCTTTCTCAAATGTTTACATTCACTTAAAACGTAACTGATAGTATTTATGTGAAAGACAAAATTTGTAGGAATGAGTACAATTATGCGCAATATTCACAACCATGGAAATTCAACATTTAAACTGTCACCTAATCCTAATTTAAACCTAATCCAACTAATGAGAGTTAGTTGACATGTTAGTTTTGACATGTTGTCAAAAGTGGACTATTGAAATTAAGTGTAACCGACATTGCATTCAAGTTATCCATTTTATTAGTTGATGCGAATTGAACCTTGACCAATGCAATGTTCTACTTTAACATGATCACTTTATTATATTATCAGCAAACGTGAGCACAAAGTTTCATTTTAAAAATGGTCAAATATCACAAATCTGCTTAGTGATCTAGAATTATTGCAAACTCGTTGAATGTCTTCCATATTTTGTCATAACCTTCATTTATCCTTTTTTCTCTCCAAATCTTTCTGTTTATGTCCAAATAAATATAGCACATGTACATCTCCAAGATTAATTTGTTAAAGAGCAGTTCATTTGGAAAGCATCTGATGAGAACAAACATCTTTAAAAAGTCTGTTTTACATACAGTCTAAATCACAAACATCTTAAAGGGATACTCCACTATTTTTTTTGAAATAGGCTCATTTTACAACTCCCTCAGAGTTAAACAGTTGAGTTTTACCGTTTTCGAAACAAATCAGCCGATTTTCTGATATTTAGAAGAATATCAGTAAACAGACCATTTCTGGTCTCATTGACTTCCATATAGAAAAAAAATATACTATGGATGTCAATGAGACCAGAAACTGTCTGGTTACTGATATTCTTCTAAATATCAGAAAATCGGCTGAATAGACAGTTCAACAGAACAGTATTTATTTAAAATAGAGACCAGGTTTATTAAAAACCTAGAAAAGTTTATTCAGAGAAAAGAAGCTTACTGGTGCCAAACTTTTGAATGGTAGTGTATACTTAATACAATTATCAACAGGTTTCAACTGCTTTTTACTAGATAGGCTAAACTGATGAAAATGTTTTAAAATGTTTGTTTGTTTTTTTAATTTACATGTGCATTTTTTAACCTGTTCCACTTTTTGTCAAGGCTCCGACACAAATTCTAAGCAAAACTGGAATGAGCAGATGCTGTATTAAAAAGCGATACTGCAGACGGTTTATAGAGACAGATGAGGGAGTACTTTTCGAGCTATGAAACAGCAGGTGTCCCTAGGTTTCTCTTATCAAAAACAGTGTGATCTGTCTCAGCACTAACAGATCTGCTAGGAAATGCAGAAAAACAAGTCAGCTGTAGGGGACTGATACGGAGATGTGAAGAAAAGCCTAAAACAAATTATGCATGAGGCTCTGAGAGAGATTAAATACACAGGCAATTCATATGTGTGTTTACAGGATAGATTTTAGTATTCGAGTAGTTGGCTGAAGAGAGACGGGATGCAGCTCACCTGATTGGAGTATCGCATGCTGACGTTCCTCTGATCCTCTCGGGGCACGTAACGATGGATGGGGTCGATGTCTTTAGGGCTGATCAAACCATCCACTGAACAGCAGACACAGAACGGGAACCAGTTACTGTTTTTCAGTTCACATAAGCTTTAAAACAAATCTCTGCATGTTTAACCCAGACAAGCTTTTCGATTTAAAAACAAGCCCTTAGCATAGATTACTAATATCTCTGCTGGTGTGGATTTTACTGCAACGCAAACGCATGAATCATTGCTTACAATATGAATCACTCTGGGTGTGCTGCATGATAATAACGTTGAACGTTGCTGAAAATACAATATTTTGTGGGGAAAATCATGTTAATAGTTAATAGGGATTGTTATTAGACTTGCAGAATATCCAACTTGATGTGGCACGATCAGTCGAGAGCTACGGTGGAGGAGGAGATTAATGACTTCCATTTTCTGTCTTTCTCTCAAAAATGGCTTCAAAAAACTTAAAAATTAAGTGCACAAGTCACTGAAAGGACATGAAGTTGAAAAAAAGAATACTAACAATTTTTCACACAACCAATGTGATTAATAAAAATACAAAAATGAAACATTTGTTGACCTCCATTAATATGGTCCCATTATTTAGTTTGGTTCATAAACCATTTTGTCCACAGCTTTCAGAGGGATCCCAGTAGTTTAGTCTCTCTTTCCTTTTGAGGAATATGAGGAAATGGCATAAAGTCACTGCATGAATAAATAAAAGAATATATGTGTAAACTCTCTTAGTGTGTGCCTGTGTTGCGTGAAGCAGCCTGACCCCTGGGCTCTGGATGGATCTGAAACTCACCCAGCAGCTTAGCGATGTTATAGAGGGCCTGTCCCCAGAGGAACAGCATCCCATCACGCCCCGAGTTGCTGGGAAAGCGCTTCTGGCTGCCATGTTTCTTCTGTTCAGCCTCTACAAAGTCTGCTGGCACGTAGTAATACTTGGGAATAACAACATGCCCTGCGGAGAATCAAATTAGACAAAATTTCAAAGAGTCCCAGGTGTCTACAGAAAATATATGAGGCAGTTGGATGCTGACTGGTCAATACAGCATCGCAACTGTGCTAAAATAATGCATACATAATAATATTTATTCAGCCATGATGGATTTAATTGATGAAAAATGACAGTAAGGACATTTACATTCAAATAAATGCTGTTCTTTAAACTTTCTATTCATCAGAAAATCTTGAAAAAAAAAACAGAGATTTCCACATAGATATGAAGCAGTACAACTGTTTTCAACATTGATAATAATATGAATTGTTTCTTGGAAAGCAAATCAGCATATTAGAATGATTTCTGAAGAATCATGTGGAGTAATGACACTGAAGATTCAGCATCAATTACACTGAAGACTGGAGTAATGATGCTGAAAATTCATCTTTGCCATTACTGGAATAAATTACATTTTAATATATATTCACATAACCACAAACTTCTTGAACAGTAGTTTATAGTAACGTATGGAACTTTTCTTATTTGCCAGAGAAGAAATAAAAGCACTAACTTGCCAATTTGCATTGAATGTAAGAACACATATTCAGTGCAATAGCAGTACAATTTGCTTACATGATTTTGCTCAGAAAAATGACAAATGTTACTGCTATTCATATTGGATGTCAGTTCTGTAATTTAGATATCGCTAATGACTATTTACTTCATAAATATATAAAAAATATGACAAGATAAATCCATGCAGAAAAAAAATCTGTCAGCACTATACAGCCTCGCTGTAAATTCACCTTTGCTCTGTCAAGTATAATTCAGTCGACTAAGCCAAGCTCTCATCTATACTGATGAGGCCCATTGTAAGCAAACGAAAAGAGCTGAAATAGTTAAGTTGCTTATTGTGGTTACACTTCTGAAGAGTGCTAATCTGAAGAACTGTCAGACAACATGAGAGTTGTTTTTTTGTCTGCCTGTGGGGAATCGACGGTGTACTGGTCTGTTTAAATAATGAGCATCTCCTCTGTTGTGCACTTGACTGAAACGCGTCTAAGGAAATCACGCAGCGAGGGAGAGATGAATACGAAAGGACCACTCTAATAAAGAGTAATGGGAAAATAACACTCATTGGCAGCGGCTGGAGGACAGTGGCACGCAAGCAGAGTCCATCACAATGTGACATGCTTTGGCAGTTTGTCCTAAAAGATGCACAAATGTATGCATGTGTGTGTGTCGACAAGTTACCCTCAAAAGACTGGAAGATGACAGCCTGTAGAAGTTCCTCGTACTCTTTCACTTGAGCAGGATTTCCTCTAAACACACCTAAAAAAAGGTAAAAAAAAGAGAATTTACAAAACACTCCATCCTCGTCCTCCAGTAAATACTGCTCCGAGATGGGGCAATCATACAGGCAGCCCTGATTTCAGCAAGCATAGCATTTACACGTCTAAAAACGTTCGCAAAATTTACAGAAAAAACAACAATAATTGATTAACTGTAAGTAATATTTTAACATGGCATTACGCATAGTTGCAATCCAAAATACTGTCCAATTTATGGGTTTTGCAAAGAAAAACTATCATATTTATGGTGAAAAACGGTAAAAGGACTTTACCATTTTTTTGTTTCTTCTTTCTGTTGTCAGTAATGTACATTATGGAGTTTTGTGTTACACACTCTTTTTTTGTGTCATGTGTGCTACCCTGATGATGTTTTATCTATGCGAATTACCACATGGGTGGTTTATACACATATAATGGCCGTGTTTTATGGACAAGCAACTTGGGATTTACCATGTGGCTTTTTGTGGTATCATCTGTTTTTATTATGATGATTAGTACAAAAGCAGGGTTTTTTCAGGATTTCTTTTCAGTGAAACTATGAAAACCATGCTATTATATTGAGGTCCCCTCGAAAACGAGATGTCACATCTCAAGGGATTTTCCTCTGAACAAAAACAATAAAATTCACATGCACAATACAATACAATACAATACAATACAATATATTATTCTAGAGCCTACTGAGCCTACAATTTATTATCCATGAATCTTACCGTCAATCATCATATAGATGAAAAAAATGGGAAACTCGCACTCTATCCCATCAAAGAGCTGAAAAACAGAACAAGGCAGAGAATAAGACACCAGATGCATGAGTCATTACTTAAACAAATCATATAATTATTCAAGAACATGATTACTGTTCAAACCTGTTATTGGTACATGGTATATATGTACATGAATTCTCCAATCTGCCTGTGTTCAATATGCAATAAGATTGTAAAAATATAACGAGCAAACAAAAATAAAAAATAAATCCCACGCGATTAAATGAATAGTACATTTGGAGTGCCACACAACCCGTAATTTGACTGCAATATGTTACCTGAAGCAAAATGCAGATATACAATATAGAAGCCCTTCAAAACATTGAGAGGAAATGCCAGACAACCTCTGTTTTCCAGTTACGATAGTTCAGGAAAACAGAAAACAATTATGTTGAAGTAAAGTACAGCAGTCAAGCAGAAACTCCATTAAAAAGCCATAGTGCTCCGTCTCTGTTTCCCAAGAGCAGAGCCATGAATCACTTGGGTTTGAAATTAAAATCAACTCAGATGTAGAGATGGTTTGTGAGTGTGAAAATGCAATAATTAATTCAAATTATGTGACTGCAGCTTGTTTTATCAATTCATTTGGAAGTATAAGTCAACATTTAAGTGCCTACAGATGCTGTGTTAAAATGAAAGCCTTTCAAACAGGAATTAGAAATGCTGGCTTCATGTGCACATATGTGGGCAGATTGAGTTTACTAAGGGAGTAATCCATCTAAAACATTTGTATCAATAAAAAAAACAAATAAATAGGGATTACCAAACAATTTTGTGTGGGCATATTTGTGCTCAAGGAGCATTCTGATGACGTGTTATTTCGATCAATCATGCCACGTTTAGCAACCCACTTTTTCAGGATGCAATTAAAACTTAAAGCTCATGCATTCACAATATTCTCACTATTCAAGGCATGAAACGTTCTTAATACAATTCCGTGATCCTCTTTTCATCCCTGCCAATTATATGACAACCTCAATTCGAATGATCTGTCTTTAGAAAAAGACATCTTGTGAGCTGCTTAAGAGGTGCAAAATCTAAAGCACACTTTGATGACTGAAAGGGAACAAAATGTCTCTCAACCTTTCCCAAATGTAATTAAGACTTCTCTATCTCTGCTAGCAATCTCGCAAGACAATTGCTGTGGTATTAGGAGATAAGAGTGAGAGATTAGGATGTAATGAAATAAAGGCTGTTAATTGGACTGGTCTCGCATCATTGGCATAATCGCATAAAAGCTGTTTCAGGACAAACATAGGGTTACTTGTATAGGCATTTCCTAAAACTGAGAGAAAATATTTAAATTAATCAACTTTCTAACTAACAGCTTAAAATGATTTGATTTAAAGGACTATTTTTCAAGTCTATACGTGGTTTCTTAACACTAGAGGATTTGAGAGAGAGCGAGTGAGATGGAGAGAGAGAGAGAGTAGGGATGGGGCAGACATATTAAATAAATGTCTCCTGGGTGGGAAAGAGAAGACACTGAGGCCTACTCACAGTAAACAGAAGGAGTCTCTGGGGTCTTTGGCTTCACTTACTACAATTACTTAGTGAGGCTATATCATTCACCAGAGGAAATTCAGTCACTATGAGACATTCAGGCTTGAAATCCTCTGTCATCATAACTTAGTTATGGGTTCAACAGAATGGAAACTCCAACCAGGCAGAAGAGTTTGTATTTGTCTGAACATGACAGGCTGATAACAAAGATATCATGAACATAATTCATGGCACAATGATTTAATGTATCCTATAATGAATGAAAACATACAATCTAATTACATTATTTTATAAGAAAAGGACTTTTACGCTAACAAAAATACTGTTCACGGAACATGGGATACAAGTGGGATATAATCATTTTTTAAAAAACACATCTCTTTTCTTTAGCGTTTTCTTCGTGTTAAGTCTGTTATTTTCCTGGTACTCTTAATTTTAATATCTATCTATCTATATTTGTATACAGTGTATTATAGATGCTTTATTATTGTTTTATTGTTGTACTTTATTGTGTGAGTATCCTGTTGTAGCATTTAACCTGTGAAGCACCTTGGTCAACTTTGGTTGTTTTAAGTGTGCTATATACAAATAAAATTGATTGATTGATGATTGATTGATTGATTGATGGATGGATGATTGATTGATTGATTGATTGATTGATTGATTGATTGATTGATTGATTTTATAAAACAACATCCAAACAAGCTTATATCAGGCCTGTCTATTGGCTGGTTTTTGAGAGGTTTCGAGACCTCTGGCTCTCCAACAAACCATCTTGTTTAAGCAGTTTTTGTGTGAGTGTGGGTGTGTGTGATTAAAGTGGGTAGATCGTAATACCATGGTACAGAATGATTAGCGTAATCAAATACTATCGCATCTACTTCTTCGGCGGTTCTACTCAAAAGTACACCACTGTTCAAAAGTTTAGGGCCGGTAGTATTTTGTAGATATATATATTTCTTTAAGAAGTCTCTTATGCTCACCAAGCTTTAATGATTTAATGTTTTGTATCAGTAAATATTCTAATATTGTAAAATATTACAGTATAAAATAACAGTTTTTTACAATCCTATTTATGGAAAAGTTGGGACATATTGTAAAATGCAATAAAATCAAAGTTAATTCTTTTTGGTAACGCTTCCTTTTACAGTCCATTTACCCATGTAAATACTATGTAAATACTATGTACTTATTTTAGTAACTATAATTACTGGGTAATAACTAGTACTAACCCTGAACTTACCCCTAAACCTACCCCTGTTCCATGTACTTACATTATCTTAGCCAGTACTTTCTAGGTAAGTACACTGTAAGTACTAGACTGTAAAAGGAAGCGTTACCAATATTTTTTTTATAGAGTGTCTAGAAACAAAAGGATATATTTGTGGCAAAAATCATTAGGATATTAAGTAAAGATCATGTTCCATGAAGATATTTTGAAAATTTCCAACCATATATATATATATATATATATATATGTGTGTGAGTGGATATAGCAAAATCATGGACATAAATGGACAACTTGCGATTTTCTCGATGTTTGGATTTTTTTTTTGCACCCTCAAATTCCAGATTTTCAAATAGTTGTATTTCAGCTAAATATTGTCAAATGCTAAAAAAGCTTATCTATTCTGCTTTTGTCACGCTGGTGTGTAGGCAGGAAGCACGAGGAGACGAAGAATAACTATAAACAGGAATTTAATGATGAAACACTCAGGAGATTCTACACATACCAGACCATAGGAACATAAACAACGACCGACGAGGACATACTGAACTGAAGCAAACTAAATACAAGCAAGAATCAAACATACATCAACATTCAGGTGTGGAAACAAGAGGATCCTGGGAAGTGAAGTGCAGATGACAAAGACAGACTGGTGCAGACGAAGACTGTGACGGCTTTCAGATGATGCAAATCTCAATTTATTTATTGCATTTTACAAAATGTCCCAACTGGAATTGGAATTGTTCATTTTTATTTAAATGTAATTCATTCCTGTAATTTATAAATGTTGAAAATTTTTGTCCTGCTTAATATTTTTTTGTGAAAACCTTCATGGAAAAAGTTCAAATGAAAAGCATTTATTTTTAAATAATACTGAAAGTATTAATTTAATGTAAAAATAAACAAACAAATAACTTACTGACCCCAAACATTTGAATAATATTGTACATAAAGAAATAGCTTGGTGCAGCCATAGTTTCACAGCCTACAACAGCCTGAAAATAACATGGCACTTTCTTGTTTGGCTGAATCAAGTAATCAGGTTAATGTACTGTATTGATGGAGCATTTGGCCAGAGTAAGAGTCCTTTTCTTCTTTTACTTCTCATTTCCTTCTACTTGTGGGAGGTCAGGTCTGGCAGCTGATGTGATGATAGCTGCGGGTTAAATCTCCCCCTTTCAGATTTCAGATTCAGGCGCAGTGTGTTTCCAGCTAATTCTGGACTTAATAGCCTCACAGTTCAATCCAATCAAATGGGATTTACCCAAAGCCCTCGTATTCTCCTGAGAGATGAATAAATAAATAAATCTGCACCAGATTAAAAGATGCATATAAAAATGCCTGAGTGCCATTTATTAGATCTCAGTCACTAACCTTTATAGCAAAATCTCTGTTTCTCAAAAAAAAAGAGCTAAACCTGAGGCTAGTCATAACTCATCCCAAATATGGGGAAAAGGCTCTTTTCATTTTCCCTTTTCTTTCCATTCATTTCTTTTTCATTTCAGCTGATATACTAACCACACTCACCTTCATCTCAGCAGGTTTGTAGTGCCTGCGGTTCTTGTCTTCATTGGTCGTTCTGTAGCCGTCCCGTAAGAAGCGTTTGAAGCCATACTTGCCCTTCAGTTTGCGGACTATCTTGTCCAGAGTCTGGGAATATAGAGCATCATCATCCACGGCGAATGCTGGGTAGCTGATGCAGGGCAGGAGGGCCGAATCAGTGTTCTAGATGACAAGAGCACTTGCATTAGAAACAGAAATTGAGCGACTCACTGCTCCTCTATTGAATTTGCCTTCCATCAGGAAATATCAAGGCAACCCAAGGTTAAGAGACCACTCTCTTTCTGAGGATGGGCTATTTTTCTACATTAGCCTCTGCAGTTTTAATAACACATTATTCAGATTCATGAAGAGGCTTTAATACATGCTATACATTATCCTAAACACTTCAAGCCACAGAATAGAACAACCTCACTCAACTTACAAGGGAAGAACATTTCTGCAAAATGCACTGCCTTAATTTGACGCAATTATGCTAATTTACCTGTTCTTTGACATATATCACTTTGTTCTCCATTTAATTTAGCACAGAGAAGAATGTAAACTATGCAATGCTAATGGATATAACGTAGGAGGGTTGATGGATGCAGCTTTCTCTAAAGATGCTATTACAGGGGTCATTTTACAATACATTTTTCTTGACAATTTGAATTAAAAGACTACAAGTACTAGTTTCAGTATAAAATATACATCAAATAAAACTTATCAAAACTAAGTTTCAAATATACTTGGATTTCTAAAGTCAGAAAAGCAAATGCATTAAAGGGATAGCTCCCAAAAATGAAAATTCTATCATCATCTACTCACCCTCAAGTTGTTCCAAACCTCTATGTGTTTATTTGTTCTGCTGAACACAAAGGAAGATATTTGGAAGAATATTTTAATCAAAGATCTCATTCCGCATTGACTACCATAGTACGTATTTTTTCCTACTATGGTAGTCAATGGGGAATGAGATCTGTTTGATTAAAGCACTCTTCCAAATATCTTCCTTTGTGTTCAGAAGAACAAATAAACACATAGAGGTTTGGAATAACATGAGGGTGAGTAAATAAAAGATCTGAACTTATTGTTTAAATTCTGAAAATTAGCAAAGTGAATGCAGTAGTCATGCAGTTGCAGGAAAATAATCATTGTCGACCATTCAGAATGAAGAATTCAACAATGCCATGATATAAAGCTGGGTGGCATGACAGTGTATATAGGGTGCTTGGGAGAATTTGAAATATGTTTTGCTATTTGCAGAGCTGTCAGTGGATTGGACAGTTTTACATTATTTACCTGTCAGAGGGTTGAAGAAACATGGAGTAATGAATATACAATACAGAATGTGATGTGTTCCAATCAACAGAAGAAAATGTTTATTATTTGTGGGTGTTTTTCAAACTCTTCTCTGGGTTGTTTGCAATTGATATGCCTTCACAGATGTGTTTATATTGGATATGGCATTACATGAGTCTCATTTAATCAGAATTTAGTTGCTAAACACTTTCTTATTTGAAATTTTTCATGTATTTTTTTTAAACACGTGTAACATCATGTAAAGCATTTTTTTTAGAATAATGCTAGGTAATCCATAATTAGTTAAATTACAGGATGAATATACTTTTTTGGGTTATGTCACGCATTCTCTGAAATAGTTTTGAAAGTCCTCTCTGCGTAAACCTCAAAAACACAGATGGCGCGCACATTTCGGAAGTTTTACCTTCCACTAAACGTATTTAGATATATCGAAATCGTCTTCCATTGCGATTTCCCGTATATCTAAATATGTTTAGTGAAAGGTAAAACTTCC
>JAOTRC010000022.1:20273898-20285028 GCA_027497675.1 Cyprinella lutrensis
GATAAAACATTGTTATGCTCTGGCTTTCCTTTATACTATACTTGTCAAAAAAATCGAATGTATGTATAAAGGACATATAATAATGTTTTTCTACATTCACTCTACAATAAAATCATGTTTATTGGATTATTCTCTGATTAGGCAGAAGACAATGTATAGTTCATGACAGCATGCATTGAAGGTCTATAGTGACATTCTAGCATAAATACACAAATATATTTAAAAACAGAATATTTCAATTTCTTATGATAATTTTAAATGAATTTTTAAGAAGCTTGGCCAAATGAAAAAATATTGAATCACTGCACTCAATCTTTGTTTGGGTCTCAAATCTGTACAAATTAGCTTGCGGAGCAAATCCATCTGGCGGAGTCAGGTTATGTACAAATATCAATGCTTTCAAACTGAAAAACAAAAGATCCGCAATCCGCAGTCTTGCTTTATAAATTATTAAAAAAAAATGTATTATGCAACAAAGCACATCTGGATTATTCAAATGTTTCGGCAATTCCTTCATCAGTGAATCATACTTTCTCTGGAAATATTTAAAAGAGTGTGAGTAAAATAATCACCAGGTGGGGACTTCTTCACAGGTGTTTCCCATTTCAAACATTTCTAAACTTAATCACCAGATAACAATCAAATCCAGTCCAAACAACCCAAATCAGAAAAACACCCAAAAATAGACCAATAAATAAATAAAAACCGCCCAAAATAAACAACACCCATGTTGACCGCACGCGTGAAATCCACCCGCATTTGGCGGGTTGGCGGGTGTTAATGTCAAGCCCTGGACATAAGAAAAAAATACCCAACACATTAAATCTGTTAAAAGAAAACAAAACACCCTGGCCAAACATGCCACTATGACACATGTTGCCGATACTGATATTTATTTCCTCTAATATTTGCTTATTACAGTTTTTTTTCAATCACTTTGCTACTATTTTCAGAATCTTGATGTCATTTTTTAAAACTCTAGACACAAAACGGTTATCACTTGTAACACAGGCAGTCTAATGTTCAAAATACTGCATTTTGCATTCGCATCTTTAAAGAAATCTTGCACTTGCACAATCATTGGTTCAAAAAACAAATTTATTGTGAAATACCATTGAAACATAACTATAGATCACCCATACACAAGCAACCTATAGTTTCAATGTGTCATTGTTTGCACAATAAGTTAAATATTGTAGAACAAAATAGGTGATACAAGATTCATTATGGTAGCTACTACATGTTCAGTAAAGACATCTCTGTAAAAAGTACTGCAGTAGTAGAGAGAATACAGACATAGTGGATTCATTGAACAAAGTTTATATACATGCAAAACACTACAGAATAATCACAGCATAGGTTAAAGCAAACATATTATATATTAGGCTTCCATGGACACTGTAGTCGAATTGGTTCATGCTCCACACCAATTGGTGACAATGAATCTCAAATTATTTTGAATCTTTCATGATTTACTTTAAACATGGAAGATTGTGTGTCTGTGTCCATACAACTACGCATTGAGAGTATTGCAACAGTTACTTATCATTTTGAGCAGTTGTATCAGTTGATAGTTAGCTATTTCGTAAGGAAATGAATTGACACTCATCTGAAATGTAATTTGTGGACTGGCTTTTGAAATAGTAGTACTGATGTTAAGTTGTGTCATATTGAACAGGTGATTTTTGTTGACTGAACAAATGATCTAAGTTTTATGTGTATTGTATCCAAGAAATTAAGAAAAGCGTTAGAGTTTTGAAAAAAAAAATACATTTTTATCATTGGATGCGAGTTTGTTGTCTACAGTAGTGAAAAATAACATCAAGGTTCTGAAAATAGTAACAAAGTGATTGTAAAAAACTGTAAAGCAGACTGTTATTGACAAGAAAAAATAACATACCATATGAAATTAAAGGTGATCAAAAAGAAAGATATGAAGTTGATGAATAAACAGCACAGTGAACAGATGCAAGTCATAGACTCAAATAAATAAGATTATACAGACGATAGGGACGAGACGAGACGTCTGCTCCGACTCACCACAGAAAACCATTCCGTTACCCAGAAGTGACTGCCGCAGGCTTTTTTCCCCAAGATGTCAAGAATGAGGTTGCAATATATATATATACACACACACACACACACATATATATAATATATACATACATATATATACATATATATACATATACATATATATATATATATACTAGGCTTTTATAAAACAGCATTTCAAATAGATTGCATGCATGTCTGAGATTTAGCGCATAGCATATCTGTATTTGTATAGCATTTTTTTGTAATAGATAGGTCATTGGTATCAAATAAATGTACACAAAACATACACATTATTAACCATATCAACTGACTGCTAGATGTGACACTGGACCATCATGTCAAGATATTTTCACACACTGACAGTACCCCATAAATCTAACACAGCCCTAAGGATTTTCTCAAATCTTACACACATGCATTAGCAGAATATCATCTTTTCTATAATCCAAGAGACACAGTGGGATTCTCTGTTCTAACTCAAAATGTCAGTAGGTACAATATAGCAAACAACATCCCAATCAACTTTGTATCTTTAACATGGATACAAAAAAAAAGCGAATACACGTTTACACAGAAGCCAGTGATTCTACAAACCACAGTGATTCTATAGACCACAGATTCTTGATATGAACCACACGAATAAAGCCATCTCAAGTAGTTCTCTATCAGGAATTCATGCATTATAATCCTACAGTCACGGAAGGGACAGAAAACTGGGCCGACCTTTCCCACTGACCACATCACACACGGGCCCCCACAGCATATTTAAGAGATATAAATAAGTGGCCCATTTTTATTTCTCCCTTCTCCTCTCGTCAGGTCATGAGAGGCATTCTTCTGTCCCAGATACATACAATGATTTCCTTTTCACACCAGTTACACAGCTGTATAACAGGCCAAACACAGCTGTAAGATTCAGCCAAACAGTAAACCCTCACTTCTGGGTCCAAATCCACGAAAGCAAACAAGCACAGAAGCAGAAGAGCGATAAAGACACCTGTGAGGCAAGGGATGGCATTTGAAAAATCTGTTAGTCATCACTGCCTGTAAAATTAAACCAATAAAAACTGAAAGCACAACCAGGCAGTGAGTAACCTTCAGTTGCTACAGGAACATTTATTATTCTATGACACGCTACTTGGCAAAACAGAGACTCTATCATAGTGATTTATTATGTGTGACTTTGGATTGACCTTTATTAAACTCATCAAAACTGGGAGCACAAGCTGCTTTATGAGAGACATCTAAAGCAGTTTAACGCTGGAAAGGAGAAAACATGCACGTAACATGCACGAACTTAACTACAATTCCAACATTCATGCTTTGTGCTGCTTTTCATCTGTTTGTGACTTATTTTTTCCACTGTGATATCAGCAGCATGCCACAGTAAACACGTCTGTCGAATACACCTGGGGAACAGATTATATGAACGGTTGCAGCGCATTGTGAGTTTATTAAAAAACCCAATGTACTTTGTGAATGCTATAGACAGATGTTAATGAGCACTGCACTCTGTAATTAACTGCATAAACGAGGCATTATAATTAAGACACAGAAAAGCTTTCTTGCAAATCAGGTCTTGGGGGTCAGGAATAAATGAAATGGAACAATTTCAAAGGCACAAGAGAGGCATAATTGCTCAGGTCTACGCCGGGAGAGAACAGTTGTTCTCTTTCATAGGTTCACTCAACGCTGCGTAGCTTAAGATTCAGTGGGAATGCCCTCTTGGTGTGCCGATTGTTTGAAGGCCTTATAGAATCACTCACAATTCACTGGCTGATGGCGCGGGCGCCACCCCGATGCTCTTACGTCGTCATATTATATTAGCGCGCACGCACCATCTGCTCCATTTTTTCTGGCCCAAATAATTCGGATTTATAATCAGCATTCTTCATCTTCACTTCAGCGACTGCGAATAGTGGAATTCAGTTCTCCTTTGTGGT
Source organism: Cyprinella lutrensis (assembly GCA_027497675.1). Lineage (NCBI taxonomy): Eukaryota > Metazoa > Chordata > Actinopteri > Cypriniformes > Leuciscidae > Cyprinella > Cyprinella lutrensis. Next base: position 20,277,900 of record JAOTRC010000022.1, read on the forward strand.
GCCAGCGAGTTTCATTGTTGCCCGCCACCATGCGATCGCTTTATGGTGAACGACGACCATCACAGTAAGTGTAAAATATATGGGTTTTTCGCATGCGCGCAAGGCTGTTTTAGGCTCGTCTAAATGCACGTTTTGTGACAACCTGCTTCGAAGAACCCTCTGCTCTTGGCTCACGGTTTTTGAGGAGTGTCATTCGTTAAGACCAGTCGCGCGTTGGAATCCACGACCTGGGGTTTGGATGTAGAGCTTGAAGAAATAGAGTATGAGCAGACGGGCCAGCCCCTTTCCCTCTCTGCCTCTCCCGAGCATACACGTGGTGTTTGGGCCAGTCGAGTTTTCACATGATTATTTATGCCCCAGCCCGAGAGTCTACGAGACGGTTTTATTACACTACAGCGTCCGATAATTTCGGGCATACTTTAGCTACTGATGGTCTCCCGCCAAGCAGCCAGGAGGCACAGCCTACTGCGGCTTACTCAAAGCTTATTGACGTGCTTTGCACACTACAGAAAAGACCTGAAGGATGCATATTTTCAAAATTCCGTCGTACAGTGACACAGGAGGTTCCTTAGGTTAGGCTTTGGAGAGAGGACGTACCAGTACTGGTCTCGCTCTAACGCTGAGAACGTTCACAAAGTGTATGGATGCTGCTCTGGCCCCGTTGCGGCTCCAGGCCATCCGTAAACTCAACTACCTGGACGATTGGGCTCATTTTAGCCCACTCCAGGGAATTAGTAACTCACCACAGGGACATTGTCCTAAGTCACATTCAGTATCTCGGCCTGAGATTGAACACAGAGAAGAGTGTTCTTACCCCAACTCAAAGCACAGTTTTCATAGGGGTGCGCCTGGATTCCTTTCTGACGCAGGCCCATTTGGCTCCTGCCCGGATTTACAGTCTTTGGCTATTGGGCAATTTATACAGTATGTTACTGACACCAAACTTATAAATAGCAGTATACCCCACTGTCATGGCTATAATGTTAAAGTGTTATCCTTTTGATGGAGCTTCCCTCCCAGTTTCTATATCCATTACCAAGGGGGGTCGCTACTAGACCCCTTTTAACCAGGGCATAAGACACAGTAAAATACCAGTGTGCCCCAGTAAAATTATTTTAAATATATGTCTAATGGTGGGGATTTCCATATACCAACTTGATAATCATTATCCCTAATAATTTTTCAGAAGTCATGTCTTGTGTGTTTTCAGTGAGCTGTTTAGAATCAGAACTGGCATAATCCCTATTGATCTAATCAGTCAAATGAGTTTGCAAAAAAAAATTGATTTATTCAAACAGTTCACTCCTGCACTGGTTTCTCACAACGTAACAGAATCATTCCTAAAACAGAAATCAAAACTAGTTATGGATGAGGTCATATTTAAATACAGTACGAGACTAGCAAATATCTTCCATCATCAGCGGCTGTGCCACGCTGCTTGTGAACGAACTCCAAACTGAATTTTATATCCATTTTCATAACAGTATCAAAAAAGTGCATGCACATATGAATACATTTTTTTTGATGGGGGGCCTATACCCCAGTACTTATGAAAGGTTAGAAATGTTCATGTGCATAACTTAACATTTGCTTTTAGATGGTGGTAAAAACAGTACCAGCTGGACCGAACAGGACAGGACTCCACAATCAGACAACTCTGCAAATGGCCACAGTTGCTCTAGGCAGCTCGCCATTGGAACATTGTCAAAACCCTGATTGCAGCAACATCCAACTGTTAAAACCACAGAAAAGCCCAACTGGCAGCCACTCAAATGCAACCCAGAGAAAACCCTTAAATAATACCCAAATGCCATCCACGTTGTGGAGTGAGTTGCACAGTGGAGTGCACACATCTGCAGTCAAAATCAACTCTTTATTGAGTTTTGTCACTGACACTGCTGCCACGTTCCAGTGCGAGAGTTGAGGGATAGACAGACGTTATTAGCAAAACAAGACAAGGTTTGCTATTTTTGTTTCCAGCTTTTAAAGAAGACTTATATGGATCCAAAAATGAAAATTATATGATCAATTACTGACACTCAAGCAATTCCAAACCTTAAGACTTTTATTCATCTTCAAAACACAAATTAAAATGTTTTTAACCCCTGTGCCTCCTAAGGGACATTTTTGGTCTTTTCAGTTTTTTTTTTTAGCACTTTGCATGTGTTAATGCTAACTGCATAAAATTTGGAACAGGTGTGTATTTTTATTGTAATTTTACAATTTCACCACAATTTCCTTAAAAAAAATCTTTCTTTTTTTGCACTAGATACAAAAAAATACTCTTTCAGCACCTTTTGGGAAAAAAATGGCCCCATTGAAATTTTTACAATTTTTTTTATCAGATGGTGCCATTTTTTTTTCCAGGTTTGGTCTATAAAGCAAATTCTCGCTTTTTTTGTTTTCTGCTTTGGCATATTATAGAGCCAATTGGATAAATCATGCAACAATATTTTTGTGGGTGTGTTGGTATGTCAGAGTGTGGTTGGTATGTGTGTTATAAGAAAAAAGCTATATGTTGTTCATGTGTGTGTATGTGTAATATTGAGAGGAACTGCAAATCTACAATCCAATCACTGTGTGACCAGTGGAGTTTTGCTGCAAGGCATCCAATGGGGAAAGTCTGTTACTTCGTCCAAACAAAATCTTCCTGAAAGCTCATTTTTTGAGATATCAACCTCAAATTTGGAACACAACTTATTTATATCAATGGCTTTGCTTCTCTAGCCGTTTTTGAATTCAACTTGTTTTATAAAACATATATTTTATATAAAATAATGTTCATAAATAATTTACATAAACTTAAACCTATATAACTTTTTTGAATTTAGTTTTTTTTTTTTACTTCAGCAATAATCTGTCAAGGGCCTTCTTTAAAAAAGTTCTTCAAACTTAAGTCTGTGCTCCCTAGCTTCACATTTTAGCTTCACAGTTTTTTGACGTGGACATTTCTGTCCTCTATGGAGCTATGTGTAACTTTTTAAGTGAGGCACAAGGGATAAAGAAGCTTGAGAGAGATTTCAGTCCCTCCATTCAAAGTCTATTCCACCAAAATTTACACTTCCAAAAGTATATATATAAAAAACAACCCAAACAGCGGTCGAGCAGTTTAATCCAAGTCTTCTGAAGAGATATGATCACTTAATGTAATTAACAGTTTTCACTAATTCTTTTATAAACATTATTCAACACATAGATTTAGCACATCAAACGCACCTGCTTGACACATAAGCAGCAAGTCCAGTTAAGCTTCCAAGTACCATATTTGACGTGCTCTATGTATGTGCTTTAATACATTTTGTTGGAGATTAAATTGAGATAATCTTTTTAATAAAATATCTCATGTTTGATTAAAAACGTTAATTTGTGTTTTGAAGGTGAATGAAAGTCTGGAACAACAATTTTCATTTCTGGGTCAAATAATCAGATATAATTATTATTTCAAGCTAATATAAAAGTACATTGCTAAATAAAAACATTATTTTATGGCATTGCAATATATTGGCACTGCAAGTAAAAATCTGAACTCCTGGACTGACTGGGCAACAGAAAAAAAACCCTTACCTGTAAGCCTTGAAACATTGAGTAGAGTACATTAAAAAAAGCTTCACACCATGTGCAAAGCTTTTTCCGAGAATTACTATAACCTCAGAACAGTAAAGAAAGCCTAGTGTTGCTTGCAAGTGTGGTGAGCCGTTGAGAAAAAAAAAAGAAAAAAAAGAATATGGGATGCGTGTACATTTTCTTTGAAAGTAAATCTGTGGTATAGTGGGAATATACATATGGAAATTCATGGCAAGGTCAGTCAAATCGACCAATGCGAACAAGTGTTAAATATAGGGTATGCAATCTTGCCGAACTTGACAAGGACGTTTGATCTGCAGGCTTCGGCATGAGGTTACGGCACTAACCTTACAAGAACAGTACCAAAAATGCTCAATAGAACTGTAAAGTTGTCTAAAAGTATGAAACTGCTCACCAAAGGGAAATAAAGCGATCTTCAGCAGGCTGTTTGAGTTTTTAAAAGGCAAAATTGATGAGTGACATGCATGCAGCTCAGTCCTATGGTGTGACGCTGTGACCCACCTTATCAGACTGCCGCATGTAGCAATACATAATCCCCCGCATGCACTTGATGGCAGAGTGCTCCAGTTCATGAGTGCGGCCCATGTCATCGTCGATTCGCCTGCGCAAGAAACATTCTGCATGAGTTCCTGACGGTAAAGCACTTTATTATGTTGAACGTGTCAAATAGTGAGAATCTGCAGCATGTCAGCACCATGTACTACAGCAAGGCAAAGTGTTCAACATATCACAGTAATAAAAAAGGCAAACATGCAAATGAGACAAACCTTCAACACATATCAAGAGTGCTCATGTAGAGCACACACATGCACACCACCCACATATACTCCTACAGAGATAAATAGAGAGTAAGTAATGGGTTCAGGCCTTGCTGTCAGATTGGAATCATCTTAATTAAACTCCTCTGACAATGCTAATATGCAGAGGTGAAGACTGATGACTACGTCTGCCTCTGATATACGCCTGCTCTCTATTTTTATCCCCGTTTTCGTCCTCTAGAGGAACAACCCTCACCAGGAGGAGTGAGAAGGAAAAGAAACTTCATTTTAGGAGTTCAACGGAAAGTCTCTGTCTTGGGCGCCCTCCTATAAATCCTTTAACCTTGACCTGGGCCCCGAGGGTGCTGGTGACCTGCTTTAGAAAGAGGGAAGGTGTGTGTGTGTTTGTGCTTATTATGCTGTATGTTTCAAATATCTGTAACTTATTCCCTTGCTACTGAATATCAACCCAAATGTTTACACCTGGTATTAAGATGAACTGTTGGTCAAAGAAGACAAGGGAGACACAACCCGTTTACACCTGATATTTTTATCTCTTTTGTACACTTCTGTCCAGAATTCTTCGAGGGGAGGGTCTAAAGGCAGATAAATGCATGGGCTTTTTCACATATTTTGATCTAATGGACAAAATAAGCTTGCGCAATTTACATATCAATGTACAATGAGATGACGAAAAAACAGAGAACTACAGCTTTCACTTCTACTCTGATCATTTCCACACTGAACATTGTGCATGGTGAGTTTTCATCTTTAGACTAAACTATAGATAAAGTTCATTCCAGTCTGGCATGCGAACTTCCCATAATGTTTACGCATTAGGCCAGTAGGCAGACAGTATGCGGAATACATTCACATTCAACCCCGTTTACACGAATCGTCCACTTTAATAGCAGGTGTAAATAGGGCCATAGAAATATTACAAAGAAATTTAGTTGAAATATAAATAGTGGACATATAAAATATAAAAGTGCCTAAAAATGTTCAAGTTTTTTTTTTTTAACTTTGTTTTTCTGGATAAAAATCACCGAAATGAAATTTGTATAGAAAATTACAGATCATTTCTCCACTTTCTCATCAATTTAAATGAAAGAAGGGAAGACAGAACACAAGGAAATACCCTCTCAGGAGAAAGTTCATTTTTAGGAAGGAAAATGATTCAGAACATATCCAAATCACTGGCCTAGCAAGAAACAAACAAACAAAAATGTTCTAGAACATCCGAGTTAAAGAAGGAGCAGGGTGGGTATTTGGTCACCCACCAAACACACTTGAGTGTCTTGGATTCAAAGTGACTTTAGACAATCTCCCAAGAGGAACCTGAGGTTTATCTCTAATATCTTGTTCAAGGGCATAAAGGTGATAGTTTGTGAATTCCCCCTTGCAGACTTTGAACCTATAACCTTTAAGCTATCCAGTACATCCCTAGACATTAAGTTCAATCTAAATTTGTCTTAACAGAGCTTGGAAAACTGCAGTGTAGAAGCAGTAGTCCATTAAATATGAGCACTGGAACAAATATAGGTGGATCAACTTGCATCTGAACAGTGGGTACACATAATTGACTCAGTGTGATTAAAGCTGCCACTAATTTGTCAAATGTGAGGAGTATACACTTACTCCACCCTTTAAAAGATGTTTTTGAAAGAAGTCTCTTATACTCACCAAGCATTTATTTGATATAAGCATTTATTTGATAAAAAAAAAAAGTAAAAACTCGATGTTCAATGCTGAATAAAAGTATGAATTTCTTTAATAAAAAAAACCTTAGTGATCACAAATAGTAATAAAAAACCCTTACTGACCACAAATATTTGAACGTTATTGTAAGAAAACATGTTTTTTTCTATGATAATGACATTCATTTTCACCGTTTCATTCAGAGAGTCCTATTCCACCAAGTTCTACCACAATACTGCTTATTCAAGCCAAATCATGGCCATAAGGCCTGTTCACACCAAGAGTGAATCAACAAACCAGTATGAAAAAAAAAACCCAAAACATAATACAATACAGATTGTCCTAAAATAGGTCACTAACAGATATTCTTCAAGATTTTATAACAGCTTGTTCAGCCTTTTATCCCTGTGGCTGTTTAACTTATTTATTGTCTGTTTAGATGCCACAAATGGTATAACATGCCACTGCATTCCAGCATATTTTTTTTGCTATGTGGAACATAAAATAAGATATTCTGAAGAATGTTAGTAACCAAACAATTGACTTTCATTGTATAACAACTTGAGGATAAATAAATTATGACAGCATTTTAATTTTTTGGGGTGAATATCCTTTTAAAGCAATAATAAAGAACTTTTTCTCTACGATCGCCCTACAGGTTGTAAGCGGAATTGTCAATTACCGCTGTCATAAATAATTTAGCCTAGCATAGCCTACAGTCACATGCACACTCGCTGTTTATCTAGCGACGGCTTTGGATTGAACAATGTCCACAGACAAGGTAGAGTATGTTGCATGATTTCATGAAAGTATGATGTATTGCGACATCAGAAACAAGTAACGTTTGACATAAAGCAAGTCAATTTGTCGTTTTCTTATGTCTCATTCGAACTAAAGAACCACTGATACGATTTTGTAAACATTATATTAATGTAAAAAATTTTCTTTTGGCCGTGTGTCCACCAAAGCGTTTTTTGCCAGCTAAAACGCTACACGCTCTGCTGAAGACGTCGTGCTTTGGGCGCTTGAGAGCGTTTTGGCAGCGCAGCGTTTTTTCCGTTGAGGCGTTTCGTTGCTATGATACAGAA
>JAOTRC010000022.1:20287433-20305121 GCA_027497675.1 Cyprinella lutrensis
TTGACTTCCAAAGTATATTTTTTTCCTACTATGGAGGTCAATGGGACCAGAAACTGACTGGATACTGATATTCTTCTAAATATCAGAAAATCGGCTGAATGGATTCGAAAAGGTTAAAACTCAATTGTTTAACTCCGAGGAAGTTGTAAAATGAGCCTATTTCAAAAAAAAAAAAAAATTTAAAAAATAAAAAAGTGGAGTATCCCTTTAAGCACAAACTCACTTAATTTTGTTAAACTTTTCAAGACTTACATTTGCTTCTCAAGTAAACATATCAAAGATATTTAAATATTTGTGTTGGAAAACAGGACAAAAATACTGAGGTGGATTACTTTTTTGCAATGCATACAACAAAATGCCATAACTTTTTTTTTTAATTTAAGATTTTCTGTTTCAATTAAGGCCTTAATTCATGTACGAGTGAATTAAACCTTTTTTAAAACATGCAGACACCCGGCAAATAAGACATACACACTAATAAAAATAAGACATTCACACTAATAAAAATGACCTCAATAAGTGAGATTCATTTTTCTTAAGAAACTATAAAAAAAATGCCATTCATCTTGCAAAGTAGCATTTATTTATTGTCATGGTGAAAACTAAAATGGAAAGCAAGATTAGGTGAGAAGAGAGAAAGCGATAGAGGGTGGGTAGGAAAAGAGATGAGTATTGATTAAAAGCAAACTGCACAGCAATGAGAAACTATACCAGCTCCAAATTAATCTTTTAGTGCTTGTACTCAAGTCATTTGCTGGGTATTATTATTAAATGTAATGGTTGGAGACTTTTTGAATTCTCCAATTAAATTAGTTAACATCTTTCCATAATTATTTTATTTTTTGAAAAAGAGTAAACATCCGTGCACTTAATCACAGATCAACTATATTAGGGACAATCAGGAGTAACATTACAATTGGTACACAACTTGACACCTTAAATGAGTTGTTTTATAAATCCGTGCTTTTAATTAAAATAAAAAGAAAGGTGGTGCAGTTAGATGAAGACATGACACAATATAATGAGGTTAAATGCATCATTTAAACCATAATAGACTGCTCAAGAGATGTTTGCCTACAATCCTGAGCCCTCCATATCATAAAATGTTTTGATTGGCCTCAATTCTTAAGCCTATATGAAAAACAGATTACATACAGGGCATAAATTCTCACCTGCACCATAGAAGCGGTCAAGTTTCTCCCAAAGGGGCTCATCATCCCGGTGCAGTATGGATAGCTTAAGAGGTTCATAGATGGAGCCTGATCACAAAAAAGCAGACACTGATGTTACAACAACCCTTGAGTCTGAACAGATCGGAAATATTGTGATGCTTATCTCATCTCTAGATGCAATTTAAGAATCCCTGGATGGAAGTGATGAGCATACATAGTCAGCATGGCTTCTTGTTGCTACTGTATGGATTACTGACCGGCTACAGGCTCACTTACGGCTATTTAGTATGCTGAGGTTGAGCTGACTCACCAAAATCAAAATGTGCTTCAATTGGTCTTTGTAACCTAAATGGTTTTCTGTTCCATTTACAATGCTAAGAGCAGCGAAATGTAGATTTACCGAGGTGCAAAGGCAGCAAAGCATGCCAGGAAAACAATCAAAGCAAAATGCAAAAGACTAAAGCTATTGTTCACCAGATGCATATATCAAATCGAACATCACTGCAAACACACACAACTTGATTGCAAAATTGAAGGCACTGGCACAAACTCTGTGAATAATGGAACCAAACACCAGTAAATACAGGCTTTTTTCTGTGAGGAGGAAATTCAGGGGAACCCCATCAACTTGAGCACTATTTCAGACACATTTAACTTTGGAGCAATTTACATTTTAATAGAATCGACCCAGGGTCAATACCTCAGGTACTGAAAATTCACATTTCCTCGCAAATTAGCATAATTCCCATCAGCTTTTAAATAGCAGGGACAAAGCCATCTCTTTTTAAGATAACTCCAGCTAAGCAGTGCACATCCAAATGGGCAAATGAAAGATACTCCTCATTTTAGTTTCACCGCATTGATATAAAAGTAACTTGCCTCAAGAAGCATACGAACCCTCTGTTAACAGATTTGATCAGACATTGACAGAAAGAAATGAGAGGAACTGGACTGCATTACTGATTTGATTAATCACACAATTTCACCCAAGATATTACCAAGGTTTATTTATGACTAACCCCTTTTAAAACAGCTAGAAACATTAGAGATTAAACACTAGAACTATTATTTGCTGAAATAAAAAAGGAAAAATTAATCAAGCACCAATTTTCAATTAGGCAACAAAGAGTTCAACTTCTGAAACCAATACTGTTATGCGAATGTATTTGGCTTTCATTTTGTTTAAATGGCAAAATTAGACAGTTATTAATAATATTCTATCCAGATACTTCACACTATATCAACTGCAACGCAGCTTTTCCATGGATCAAGCCCTTCACCCAAACTTACCAAATTTCCGGAGTTTGCGATGGACATTCTGAACCTCTTTGGCAGTGTTGGCCATTTTTCATTAGGTGAACTCTACGCCAGTCCTCTATTAGTTAAACTACAACATTAGTATAATTGACATGGTTAGAGAAAAAAAAGAAAAATTACATGGAATCACACATTATTATTAAATGGACATGCAACAAATCTCATTATACATAACTGAAAGTGAGATGATTTGGTATGACTGATGTGAGGGGATGAGAAGACAATTAAAATGTGCGGAAATAAATGTTGATGACACTATACTGACTACAATCCCAAGCCAATTTCTAAAATTATCTGTATCGAACTAATTGATTGATTAGTATCGCCACAAAATGTAAAGTATAATACTGAACAGCTCTATGTAACCTTTAAACAATATACTTTCCCCACATACAGTATACGTAAAGTGATAAACAGGTCTACTATATAACATACATTAACTGTCTTTTAATTGTTTAAATCGTTCTAAACTATATTTTCACCCAACTATGCTCAATGCGACAGTAAGTCATGACGATATTAATAAGATATGATAATCATTAACACAATGAATTTCTGTAAAGCTGTACAACTAAAATTGACATGACTATTTTAAAGGATTTGTTTGCAAAATATCGTTGATATTAGCCCATGTTATTCTAAACCCATATGAATTTGTGGAACACAAAAGTTGATATTATAGAATGACAGTCACTGGTTACATTTATTGGATCTTACATACAGGTTTAGAACAACATTACGGTGAGCAATTGTCTTTTTATTCTGTGTGACATCCCTTCAAAAAACAAAGAATAATAACAGAAAGAAACTATGTGTAATTTTACTTCTTTATCTATATTCTTACATAACCAAAGGATCCTGAAAACTGTCAAAGGCTACTTGGCTTTTACTGTCAGTCTGAAGCAGATGCTAACAAGCACTGAATTAAGAGGGTTAAAAAGCTTTTTCAAAATCTTAGTCATTCCGGGACACAAGTCTTTAAAAGTACTACTCCTTAAAAATTCAAAGCATGACGCTCAGAGTGAAGTTAGGCTCTAAATATAGTCCTAGATCAGGGTACACTTCTCGCCTGACCTTTAGGCTTTGCTCTCTGCCACACAGACACGACAACTCATGTTAATGAGCGTTTGCAACACGGACAATGGATCAAAATGCAGAGAAGGAACAAATGTGCACTGCTTAATCGTGCCCAGTGCCATGCATCTCAAAAAGCCAAACCTGATCGCTTAGATCTGGCTTTGAACTCCAGAAGCTTCCAGCCGACATCTGCTAAGCTTGCCATGATGACAGCAAAATAAAAACATCACACTCACACTGCCGTTAAGCCACTCACACTGTCGTAAAGCCCTGCTATAGAACGACGTGCCGTGTTCCGGTTTGTGAGGAACCAAGCTAACAGCAAAATGTTGCTGTCATGGGCTTGTATTTTGACGTTATTATTAAGTTTTGTTGGACAATATGTCACGTTTGCATTGCAGGACGTTACTAAGGATTTATTTGCCTTGGAGAATTATGGCACAGTCGCGGCTTTCGGTGACTTCAACTCTGATAAACAGACTGACATTTTCATCATCAGGAAGAGTACGTAACGTTACAGTTCTGCTAGCTGACGTTAAGATTAATAAGGTCTTAAAGTCACCCTACCCAAAGTTTAACTTGTATGTTTTATGTAAGGTGATGATTATTGTATATTATGTGTGAGCTTTGATAATATGTCAGCGGGTGTTTTGTGTATAACGTTAACTAATAACACTAATGCTAATGACAGGGGGTGTGGCTGGATACTCCACTAAGTAGAGTACTTTAATGTATTTTTAATTGTTTGTGTGTGTTATTGGTGATAAACATCCTGCTAATGTGTTGTTTTCTGGAATTTTTGTTTCTTTCAGGATCTGAACTGTTGATTTTCTTGGCTGATCTTAAACCTCCTTATTACAAACCTAAAGTCAACCTGACTAAAGAGGTTATCTCCAGGTGAGAATATACTGACACACACTAAGCCTATAAAGCCTACTCTATTACATTGATGCATACAGTTTTAAGGCCTCTAAACATGATCAAAACGTTGCTAAAGCCCCAAGCTTCTACATGTCTTCTTCCCTCTTACTTATAGATCCAATGTCAAGCTTTAGCTTGTGGTACTGATGTATTTTTGATGTTAAATATTTACTGATTCATTTTCGCAAAAGATTAACTTTCATATTGTTATTAATATGAAGAGAATATTTACTGGGCTAAAGCTACTCATGTCAATTCAATTCAATTTTATTTGTAAAGCGGTTTTCATGATACACATCATTTCAAAGCAGCTTTACAGAAAATGAAAATTGTCCATATTACAATTTAGAGTGATCTGTTATCAGAGGTAACTGTCTTAAGTTATGTATTTCAGAAATGTACATCTACAAAATCACAGTTACCTAAAAATGTATTAAATTAATAAAAAATGTAGCAATTCAATGCAGATACTTTTAACTTTTCAGATACTAAATAAGCTCATTGAAGTAATGAATATTTGTTTGTTAACAAATTATTATGGCTGTTTACTTGATTATCCATATGTAACTCTTTGAAAAATAAGGTTAATCATGTATGCATCAAATATGATACAACATGGGTTTGAATGATTATTTGTAAGTATCTCTCAATCATCATTATATTATATTGCATTGCATTATATATTTTGCTGCTTAAAACTCCAGAGCTTTGATCATAAAACTAACCAATTTAAGTATAAACATAGTGACAATTGATATTTATATAGTAATTTTATGTAAGTTAAAAACAAATCGATTACAACTATCAGAATTTAATCTTTTTTTGGCCACATGGGTAAAAACATCTGCACCAAATTGCATATTTGTGGTGAAAATTTTTTATTTTTTTCAAGTGTGAGATCCTTTCTCACTGTATCATGCTAGGTATGTGGTGTGTTGATATTGCAGTGTTCATGTGTTTCTCTGGGTCTTTCAGTGACTTCAGCATAACTAGTGTGGTCCCGGGTGATTATGATGGAGACTCTCAGATGGATGTGCTTCTCACTGGCCACCTAAAGGAGTCCCCACTAACAACTGTCTTCATCTTTTGGGGACATAACCAAACTTTGGGTAAAATATGAAAAGAATACATAAAGAAAACAATGTTTTGTGAAAGTGCTTTCACAAAGCATTTATTTATTTATTTATTTATTTATTTATTTATATTTTTTTCCTAAATTGATGGTCATAGAACTATACTACAGCAGCGATTTGTACTGTGTTTGTAAATGTTTTCTGTTCTCTTACAGACCTGAATGATAGGCTAGAGATTAACAGGACATTCACTGATCAGCCCCTTGTCATGGAGTAAGTGATTATAAATATATATTTATAAAATTGTTTTATAAGAATAGTTTGGGAATTAGGGCTGGCCACTGACACAAAGTTCATGATTCCATTCATTGATCATGATCCATTCAATCAACCAATTATTTTAGATATATAGCAGGTACAGTACATAATTTTTTCTCAAAAATAAAAAGTCAACTAGTTCTGTAGACTATTCAGGGAACCCTGTCATATATGGTACAATTAGACCTACAATTACAATTAACAACTGATTTGTACATTTAAATTGTTTAAATAAGACAGTTTTTATAATAATAATGTTTTAATAACAATTTCTTAGTTTATACTCAAATTAGTTTTTTTTAACTATATTAAATATTTTAAATATAGCCTAAACATTACAACTGTGGCTTTCATAAAACTTGTTTTTATGACAGATTAATTCAAACATTATTTAAATATTGAAGAACAGGTTTAGTCAAGCTTTTTGTGGTTGAAACATTGATTGAACGGTTATATTTCGGTAAGTTGTACTGTATCTTTCAACATCTAATGTTCAATTATGTCTATGTTTAGTAAAATGAAAGAGATGATCAGTTTTACAGCGATGTGTCATGCCACATTAAAAATTGCCAAAATGCTATTTACTGTTTGAATTTTGAATCAGAATTTGATGGGAGGTGCCCTACAAAAAATATTAAGTTAAGTTTTGTTCATGCATCCATGGAAAACAGCATAGACTAAAAGATTTGATCTTTTGATATTGAATTTAGGTCATTTAGTTAGATTTAGTACATCAAAATGAGAATCAATTCAAATCGAAATCGAAAAATCAATATTTTTCAACTCCGCCCTAGTGGTAATATTATATATAATATCTATATATAATCTTGGTCTTAAAACCAAAAATCACTGATGAGGATTTTAATAATTTTAAATAGCGTCATTGTGTCATTGTTCAAGTTCTGTAGTCCTCATCCTCTCAGTGTACAAATACAAGCTTCCCTTCTAATGCCTCTAATGACACTTTTTCTTTTCCACATACAGCTTTAATGGGGACATGATTCCAGACATTTTTGGATCTGTTGGTGGTTCATCAGAGGTTTGCTATCTCCGGACAAGGTAAGATTTATTTTGGGTTTTCTTCCTGTACCACAAACAAATGCACATTGTACAAACCATGCTGTTTTATCATTTACCAGGAAACAAAACTGTGAGAATGCTCTCGGATCTGATGTCAAAATGCGCATCCCTCATTCCAATGCTTTCATCGACCTTAACAAGGACTTCACTGCTGGTGAGTAATGCTACTTTGGTTTTTCCTCAACTAAGTCCTTTAAAGTGTTATATAGAGAAAATATTGAAAATTCTGCTGCTCTGTGGGTTGATTTAGAATTGCTACTTATCTATTCCATAGCTTTCAGTTAGCATTGCTGAAGATGCCATGCTGAAGCCCATTTTCCGAGAAACGGCTGTTTCCGAGAGTGCTGCTTGATTTATTTATGGATTAGGAATGCTAGGAATTCCTCTTTGATTGTTCACATATCAGACACTCAGGCGTATTAGAAAATACATGTGTCTAAAACTGCTGTTTGTTGAAACAACAGATTGTCATTTTACAAGTAATTAAACTTATGTGTGTGCTTTAATGAACACAGCAAATTAATATAGAACAGATTATAAAATTACTATAACTACCTTTACCATTACCATTAACGGTTTATTAAGTGTCTTACATTTTAGAAACAGAATTGGCTGTTTGGCTGCAAAATAAAAATTGAAAATAGTTCAAAATAAAGACATGAATGTTTTTTGCTTCTCAAAACACAAAGGTCTTTCATTACTGAATGAATGAATCGTTTAAATGAATGATTCAATGACTTACTCAACAGTCATACAAATACATTGACACACAACATGTTACATTCACAGTACAAGATCGATTAGGCATTTGCAACTTCTCTTTTTGCAATATACAGTATTATTAGCAAAACCATATCCTGTCATCAAGATGGGATGCTTCCTGAGTTCTGTTTTTTGTCTGGGAAATACTGGCTCATTTTTATAGTAGGTCTACTGGGGACTTGGGTGTGTGTGTGCGTGTGTGTTTGTGTGTGTGTGTGCGTGTGTGTGTGTGTGTGAAGTACTGCAACTCTCTCTGTGTTTACGATGTGTTGGGTTGTGTGTTTTAGCTTCAGCAGGAATTCATAATTTGTTTAAATGTGGCCCTAAAATTAGTACTTTTTTCAGCAAGGATGCATTAATTTGATCAAAACGACAGTTATATACATTTTAAAAATAAATTACAATTAAAAATGGTCAATTGAAAAAAAATATTAAGCTACACAACTGTTTTAATAAGGAACGTTAATAAGAATGATATCTGAAGGATCATTTGACACAGAAAGCTGGAATAATGTCCTCCGAAAATTCAGTTTTCCATGACAGGAATAAATTACATTTTAAATTACATTAAAATAGAAAAAAACATTATTTTACATTGTAATAATATTTGGCAAATTTACTACTTACTGTATTTTGCTCAAATGCAGCCTTTTTTCTAATAATATTACTTGTAAAATATTGGGTAATCATGGTATTTTAATCCATCATGCGTAATTCAATTATGATTAATGTCAATGTCAGAAAAATCAATTGCAGTCTGAATGTAGCCAAAAAGATACTTCTATTGCTTTCTTGCCTATACAATGATGTTATTTGTCCTGTTGAAAGGCTGTACTGTCTCTAGTGGCTCAGAATCATCATAACTAGTAAAGCCAGCATTTCAGCCATAGACTGCAAAAAATAATATGAACGACACCTTCACTCTCTTCCATTGTAGAAAAGACTCCTGCTGATTCGGTTAGTGCAGTTTACTGCAGAACATCTCATTATGTCGATGGGAAATAGCTAAACAGTTATGGAAATGTAGAAGTTAAAGTTAAAATTCCAATCTCATCCTGAAGATCGTGTTGGTCCCTTGGTGCCTCAGTGACTACTCTGCTCAGAGAAGCTGTCAATCTCCGCTGTCATAGTGTCACACCACCTTTTTAAGAGAATTAAATAAATAACTAAAACCAAACTTATTTTTAAAAAAAGGAACACTTGAACTTACATCATTGTGATAAATGCTACCTAAAATGTGTATTTGAAAAAAAGTGCATTTAAAGTACAATTTGGTAATTTAGTTTGTCTTGCTTCCCATTAGATTACATGGAGAGGGTGGGGTTTATGACCTGCATCCAGTTTTTTCTGAACCCGTTTAAATCAAATGATCTTTCAAGAGCTGTTTATGAATTCAAAGCCGGTTAAGAGTTTCCTGTTAAGCTTTCCTGTCAGTCAAATAAAATTGACTGTAATAATCCTGCTGCACTATGTGCTTCTAAAGGATGAAAACAGATTTGAATGGCCTCTTCTGTGAAAGTCTTTCAGTCCATTAGAGTATCTAAGACTTGGAGTGGTCATGTGTCTGTCACATTGACCAGAAGAGACTTAAGCATCTCATCCCAGAAAGGGTAGAGAGATCAAAAAGTAATTTACTGGCCAATATGGACCAGCACAATTCATCCATACTAAAACAAAGCCCCTGAGCCACTATAGCACTTATCTCCCACCCTCTCGATGGAAGACTGGCATCACTGCCACCCCCAAACCATCTGGAGGCTGTTCTGCTGCCACACGAACAGTCGTGCTGTTGGGTCTGATTGGCAGACAGGACCAAGAAAGCCTCTCTGGACCTCAACAGCTTTGAGAAAATCACAGCAGATTAACAACTGCCCAAGAGGGAAAAATAAGAGAGCACACCCACGTAAAAAAAATTCACCACCACTTAGTCTACAATTATGTCTGTCTTCTGTGGCAAGAGTTGGTGTAAGTAAAATACCTCAGTGTGGGTAAGTAGAGGGTTTCAGGAAGAGATCAGCTGGAACTGAAAGCTCTGCCACTGCTTTCTGGTTTGTATTGAGGTTTCCATAAAAGATTATTTGTTATTTTTCCATTAGATAGAATGGAATCTAGATCTAGATGTTGGGTTAATTTACAATTTAATAATTATTTTGGGGTTGCAGGTATTTCCAAGACCCTTGTGATGGTACATCAACTTACAATAGGTTAAATGACACGTCTGCCATACCCTGACGTGGTCTGCATCGCTTTTACTTGCACTATGTGACTTCGGGTTTCGGGTAGTAACCGGAGCACAAAAAGAACTACAAAATCCTGTAGCCAAAACTGCTTTACGGCATACGGCATTTGACCCATAGACTTGACCCACCGTTTCCCCAAATTGTCTGTGGCCATTGTTGATTCCACAGCCGGTGCGGTATAAACAGCAAGTATGCGCGTGCCACATAGGCTGCGGTAGGCTAAATTATTTACGACAGCGGTAATGGACAATTCTGCTTCCAACCTGAAGGGCGACCGCAGAGGAAAAGTTCCTTGGTGTTGCTTTAACAATATAAGTGAACCTCAAGGAACATAAAAATAATAATAAAAATCCATGTCATGGCTCCTTTAAAGTGGGATGTCCAGCCTTTACCCTCCACCTCAATGTGAAATCTCCCTCTTATTTGGAAATCTACAGGCTCTGCATTAATTTCACCTTATCTGATATCTGGCTTTAGTGGCTTATTACCAGCAATTACTTTAGACAAAAGGAATGATCAAGTAGAGTTAAATTTGTCCCTAATAGGCTAATGCTGCCGTGCAGCAGCTCTGATGGCTCAGGTATGGCTAATGTGTACTGAAAAAAGAAGTGTCATGATTTATCGCATATGTTTTTTTTTTCTATTTAGACATAACATATAGATGTGCTAACCTAATATTTTGAGTTTCCATATATTAAACCAATCTCCATTGTATCAACTAAAAAATGTATTAATTTCAATGAACTAAAAATGTTAAGGCAGCATGTAACTTACTTTAAGTTAAACAAACAATATTTTGTTACTGCGTGTAGCAAAAGGAATGGTTCCTTCTGGTGAATTTTCATTACTTTTTTTCTTCTTCTTCTGTTTTATGTATCTCTCCATCAACATAGAGATGCCACTGGCATCTGGATCGCATTTTCACATCTTCATAATCTCCTCGATAACCCCCGGATTCAGAGTGTGCAGCCTCGTTAAAAAAACGGAGTAATTGCCAAATAATTATAAATGTCATTATGCGCAAATATGCACAAAAGACACAAATTCTGCCTTCTGACTGGTTGCTAAGCAACCTTGCGTTGCAATGCTCCAAACTGCAGCCAATTAGACTTGAAATCTCTCTGACAGTGAGCGGCGAGTTAATTGTCGTGCAATGTAAAGGAAACAGATTTTCCACATTAGCGGACTGCTGAAGTGGGAAGTTCATCAAATCATTATCTGTAGCAGTCTTCCAGACTAACACTCTCAGTTGAACATTTAGGCTACATTAGGCCAAATGGGTGTGATCAAGTGCTGTCCCTCTCTGTGCTTTTTATTGTTTTTCCAATGGGACTTTAATGGTTTTTCACTTATGTTTTTGCAAAAAGAGAATCATCCACATCCAATAAAGTAGCTGGATTTTGCAGACGATGCAGGACAATGTCACTCTTTAACTGGGATAAATTTGGACCCATCAAGATTTGGAGTCATTTCCATGAGGCTTATTGTATAATGTCAGCCAAGAGACATCTGCTAGAACATAGCAGGTGGATAACACAATGACTGGGTGTTCCTCCTTGTACAAACTTGGTACAGCTTTACTGACAAATAGCTTGAAACAATGTGGGTAGAGATCTCATTATTTTTCAATATGTATGTCTTCTCACTGCCTCCCGGTTTTATAAGCAGTAAACATGCTCAGAGGAACAGAACTGATATACGGTGCCTTCCAGACAGTTGGCAGTAAATCAAAGAGCTAAGTTGTAGTATTTACATGATAAATAAAAGTCGAGGGAGCAGATGTGTTGTTGATACTGAGCTGAAGTTGTTCCACACAGTTGATGTCCAATGTTAATCCGTTCCTGAAGAGTAGGTATGCTTAACACTAACAGATAAGATAGAGGCACCAAACCTAATTAAGTTCAGTGTTTATTAATCAAGAATTTTTTTTAAAGGACTGTAACTTTATTTGTCCTTCACTCAATTAGTGGCTGTAGCTAATGGAAGAGCCTGTTTAAATGGATTAATGTCCCAGAAGACTCGGTAAGCTAACTGAGCTGGCTCAGATTCTCTTTCTCCCACTATCTCCATCTCGCTCTTCTCTTTCACTGTCAGCCACCCCGGGGCCAGTTTTATCCTCCCACACACTTTTTTTTTTTTTTTTGGAATTTTGTTTGTGCTCTGGGTGCTTGTTTAAAACTATTATGATTACTTGCATTATGTTGGTGTGTCTTCGCAGGCTAGGCATGTATGTTTATATTTAGTAGCTTGTGCAGAACTGGCAGGAAAGAGAGATTTCACAATGGCACATATACATACTGGTGTACCTGGTGGTAGACCACTCCAAATATGTGATTTCTAGGGATAGTTCACCTTTAAGTTGATCCAAGCCTGTTTTATTTTATTTTTCCGTTCTAAAGATAAAATGCTGAATTTTGAAGCTGTTTATCCACATATGGGCATTTCGACTTTTATTTCTTCAATAATATCACCATTCCTTAATAGCAATTTGGACATACAAAAATAAAACAAAAGTTATGGCTGCAAAAGGTATCCAATACAATTTTAAAATATATACAGTATTATATAAATTAGTGTAATATAAAATAAGTGTACAAATTAGCTATGTTAAATATTCCATATAAAAGCCATGCAAATGTATTTTTTACAGACGTCCCCATGAGAAACAATTAACGTCTAAATAGTGCGGAAGACACAATGTCATCAAATCACTGAAAACACTCTTGAGGAAGTCTGAGACAGATTTTGACCTAATATAATGAAGATGTGAATGCAAATGCATTTTTTGTTATCCTCCTCACTCAGCTGTATGCAGTGTGTAATGAGGTTACGCCACTACTATTAATCATGCACGTCAATTTGACTATTTCGCAGTGTGAAAAAAAAAACAGACACTGAGCTCATGTAATCTATTCCCCAAAATGAATCAACAATATTTGATTTATGTATCAAACAGGAAATGCTTTATGGATGTTTTAATATTCAATAAAAAACAGATATGTTTTAGTTATCACTACATCTTAAGTGAAATGTAAGTGTGACTGGATTGAAGGTGTAAATGCCAGGGTACAGAGTGCCATAGTCTGCATAACTTTAAATATTTACTCTCCATTTTCAAACATGGAGCATTAACCCATCACACAAGGTTTGATGTCAATGACATGGCACACCATTTCAATTTTTTTAGGTTAAAATGTGACATTTTATGAACATTTCTCTGCATCCCACAAATTTCCTCATCATGTGACTGTTTTATTTTGTATTCCAACAAAAACAGACTGATGCTTATACAAAATGCTCCACAGTGGCATCTAAGCTTGTTAGTGCAATAAGTTGGGCTGCTTTTCCCATTTCTCTCTCTCTGCCAGCATAATGTGAGCGAAATGGAATAAGGAGTATGTGGTGTTGGCATAATCCCTTCTACTCCACCTATGTTGTTCTCGTAATGGTTTTATAAGATTATAACCCCTCAGAATAGCATCTCTCCATTTTATGCCAGTACTGCCATGCTCATGAATGAAGTGCTTTGGGGAAGAAAAGAAAAAGAAAAAAACAGGGTTAGAGAAACATGCCGGATTTGTTGGCTTAGATATTGGCTTATGTAGCATGAGCATCTATTTATAGGTTTCAATTCTTCCCTTGCCCTGGATTCAATGCCCTGCTTAACATTATGCTGAACCCACCCTCAGACCCACCAAAAGTTTTTCCCTATACATTTGTTGACTGCCAGCTAGATGAAGTTTGTATCCGCTGAGATTAATTCCATTCAATATTCATTTAATTTAGTTCCATTCTCCCAACATACTGTGAAGAAATCCTCAGTCGGGGGAACCGCTAGATCTATAAAATGTTGGTGACGCATATGAGCCTGTTAACAAGCTGAAACTGGGTGGTTGCATGAAAAACCTTTTGAATCTCTTTTTTTCCTTTCAGTAACTCACTGAGTTTCATTATATATTTTCCATACTGAGAGTTTATGTCTTCTGAAGTGCATCTCGAGTCGGCAAATGAAACGTCGGGATGGATTCAGATTCAGGATGCATGAAACACCCCAATTTTTCTGTTTTTCTGGGCTAAGGTTTGTATATGTGCCTGTGTGTGTGTGTGTTTATAATGGTAGAAAGAGATTGTGACGCTCATAGCTGAGGCATCGCGCAGAGACGACTCTGAAGGACCTTGAGAAAGAGGCAGCTCTCTTTCATTTTCTGTCTTTTTTATTTCTCTGTTTACGCCTCATGACCTGTTTGAAGTGAATAGTGCACCTTACTGATTATAGTGGGACCATGCTGTGCTAATCTCAGATGATATAGCCTATGGCCTTCCATCAGAAAGAAGGAGTGACATGGTGTCAGCTTGACTTTAGAATTCAGGATGAAGTCTTCACAGGAATGTAATTACAGATTTGCTGAACTGCCTCTGTCAGTACATTACCATGGTGCAAGCTGTTTTGGCGTCCGTGTCCTGGCTCAAGGTGTCATTTGCAGTGTCAGAAACGCTTTGCGTCTGCCATGTGAATGTCATTTGGATGGGGTATCTGTTTCGGTGATGAGTGACTTTTATTCTGATAATGTCAAAGGCTGTCCTCAGCTCGATTTAGAGATGAGAGGTTAAAGACAGCAGAACCTCTTAGAGCTTTTCCATTGAAAGGACAGTCCAAAGTCCTTTAGCTTTGTTCTTCCAGCTCACTTTACAGTGTTTTCAGTCTCAAAACACTCCATTCTGTCATTAGCCTATTTATCAAAGTCTCATTCACCTGTCATCCTAAAGTCGCGATCGTCTGATCTCATCGACAGCATTTTGGCCCTTTAGGACAGCCTAGTGTGGCTCATTGACTCCCTCAAGGGCATGAGAGATGGAGTCATGGATGGTTGGCTGAGTAACAGCTGTACAAATAAGTAGCGTTCCACCTTTTGAACCTCAGGAGAAAGATCTAGAAACAGTCCAGCAGCATCAGCCAAACCACATATAAGATGGGCCCTCTGATGCCTTCAGACAGTGGACAGACTGGAGGTTTGGTTAGCTTGGTGCTATCTTTGGTGGCATGATTTGCTGAATGTTTGATGTTGCAGCTCTATCTAAATTTAAAGGGGTAATTTCATGAGGCTTCTCTTTTTCCATTCATCTTTTACAATGATGGGGATCATTGTACCGTGAAAACATTCTGTATCTTTCAGAATTCAAAACTTCCAGCTCATAATGTGCTCTGGCTTCTCTTTCTTACTTCTTTTGGCATGTGCTGGGAGAGAAAGCATTGGTTTCACTAGCTCTGACGGCATGGTGCCTCAGAGGCGGAGGAAGTTGCTCACGGCAGGCGAGCCGATGATAATGGAGATCATTTGGTGTGCAGCATGTCAGCATTGTTTGGAACTAACGAGAGCTCAGAAGTTGTGAATGCATCGTAATTAACTACCAATCAGCACCTTTGCTTCCGCTCTTTTGTCATTTGGAGCTGATATGCTTTTGTCTTATGAAAACCTGCTTTTTTTAGCCTCCATGTTTAACGTGGGCTATGTTCATAATGGCATACCTCCTGTGCGTAAAAAAACTTAAATAGCTTACTGTATACTACCTATGTTCAAAAATAGTAAGTGAAGCAGTACCCTGAAATTACACCATTCCAAAATCAGATCACTACATGGCTGGTGTCTGTGAATATAAAAAGGGCAAAAAGATTGCTATATATATATATATATACACACACACACACAATCTGCTTGTTTTGTGTGTTTCTGTGTAAATGAGCAGCGCTGTTTCGTCTACTTACTACATACTCAAGTACGCGTGATGCTCATGGTGTTTCAAGCTTCTGCTGCCTTACAATATGAACATCTCCAGAGCTGCTCTGGGATGGCACTTAATGAGCATTTCGGCACTGATTTAATGACGCATAAATGTAAGTACACATTGATGGCCTAAGACACGAAATGAGTAGTTTGTGTGAGAAAACGAACAGTATTTATATCGTTTTTACCTCCTTTTACCCTTAACTATCCCTTTAACCATCCAAACAATGTTGATTGTATGAACAATAAATATTGTGCCGAAACATTTAATTATTATTATTTTTAATAATATGAGATTATAAATCATTCACAATAAGACCACAAAATCATTTTGATTTCATGTTGGCTTTAAAGAGCCTGTAAAGAGAGGCTGACATTTCCTTCAAACTTAGCCACAAACACACACTCTTAGAAGAAATGGTTCTATTTAGAACCAGAAATGGTTCCATCCCCTACTTCATATATGGAACTCCAAAATGGTTCTATATAGAACCATTTGTTTTGGTAAAAGGTTCTATTGGCCAAGTATGGAAGCCCAGGGTTCTATATAGAACCCAGAGGAACCCTTTTTTAAGAGTGTATAGAACCTTTTAGGGTTCCAAATACTGTACGTAGCACTGATAAAACCTTTTAAGGTTCTATATAGAACCTTTTCTTCTAAGAGTGAAAAACAAGAAAGAGTAGGGTTTGAAAATCGGTCATTGTGGTTTTGCCAGGATAGCCTATCCTTGTAGCTGTAAAGTGGAAAAGTGAAGCTAATTGCATTTCTGAGAGGCTCAACAATGTCACGTACACCACTCTTTTAAATGGATGTGAAACGCTCTTTGCTTGGTACAGTGGAGCATTCAGAGCTTTCATCAAAGAAGTCATTATTAAGTAAGCGTGCTATGGATTCCCTGTCAATGATAACTCAATCCAGACCAGTTTAGATTTAATAAGGGTACCACAGCACGAGGCAAACAAACACACGCATAAGTTATCTTTAATAAAGTTAACACTGCGGGGAGACACTCTGCTGACACGGTCTTGAGACAATCAGACAAAAAGGGCCGCCCAGGGTCACAGAGAGTTTAAAAATGTGGCATCCCACAGAAGTCAGTATCTACACAATCTTTATAACCAGCAGAACTATGCTAAAAACCTGCCCACATACTCGAACTGATGCGTACAGTCATTCCATTAAAATAAAATTGCACACAAATGAATAATCACTGAACCCAAACAAAAATCATGACTAAGATGTCTGACAATATTAAAATGAAATTATCCAAATGCATTCACACATAACCTTCTTAATAAGTTAGCATGATAACTCTAGATTATGCTAAAATACTATTTTGCTAATGGCTCATTATACGATTTTTACAGAGAAATAAAGTCATTATCTGCTAAAACAAAAAATGTCATCATTGAGACCCTCGGAATATTTTTACTATTATAATAATGTAGCCTATATAATAATATACAAAATATTTATTTTTATATAAGTAATAATAAACACTACTACTACCACTACCACTACTAAACAATAATAATAAATAGACCACAAAGCCATTTAAAAAATATAGGGTATGGAATGAGTAATCTAAATAAATGAAAAAATATATTTGAATGACTGAGAAGCATCATAAATGAGACGTATATGTACATAAAGTACATAAATTATTATTATGTAATAAAAATAATAGGCCACAAAGTGATATAAAAATATGGGGTAGGGAATGATTAATCCAAATAAATAAATAATTATCACAGAGCTAATGAATAGCACGCATATGTAAATACACATACATTCAAATAAGTCTTAATGCAGACATTAATAATCATGCTGATTGTTATTATGTTTATAATGATTATTATGAGATAAAAAATAGAACACAATGGGATAGGAAATGATTTATCTAAAAACCTAAGAAACAGTTAAGAATTACTGAGAAGCATAATC
>JAOTRC010000022.1:20351001-20363165 GCA_027497675.1 Cyprinella lutrensis
TACATGAAAAATACGTTTAAAACATTAGTACTTATAGAAAATTCAGGTCCATAATGTTTGTACGCGTTTGTCGTAGATACAAAATAGCATAGGCTAACTAGTAGTGGCTATAAAGCCAGCGCTGGTATTTGGAAAAAAAAAAAAAAACAAAAAAACACAAGGCTACGTCTGGAATTATACATGCACATACATTTAAAATGATGAAGTCCTACTTACAGATTGTGGCCCAACACTGCTGCCTCTTGTTTTAAAGTCGGAAATGCTTCATGTTTTAGTAACAGTTTCTTGTTAATATTATTATATTATTCTTAGTTCTTGATAACTGCAGTAGTTAACCAATGGAACATTATTGTAAGGTGTTACCATTTTTAATGACTCTACAAGTTCATTTAAACCTTCAAAATATAAAGATTTTTTAAAAAATCTTTTTTATATATTGTAAATTTGAGGGAAGAATATAGCACTAAACTTGGTTATTTATCTTACACAATTATTTAGCAAAAAAAGGCAAACTACAGCAGGTTTTTTTATTTTACTTTGCAAAAAAATGCATAGAAAATGAAAAAGCTCATATTGACTACAGCATAATCAGTTGACATATTGTTGGTTCTCTCCTTGTTTTTTTTTTTTTTGTTTGTTTTTTAAGTCCGCACAATTTGTTTTAATTGCAATTGACTCCAAGCACAACCACACAATAAGTTTATAACATATTTTAACACATTTTTAATTAAATATTTGAAGTGAAAATGTCCATTTTCCTAGTCCAGACATTTCTTTTGTCCAGTACTTTAAAGGCTTCTCAATGTTGGCTACGTTACTTGAAAAAAGTAATTAATTACTAGCTACAGTGTAATTAGATTACTCTACTAATTACTCTCTCTAAAAAAGTATTGCATTACTTATTACAAATTAGTTAAGTTCTAAATCTCATATCAACCTTGACCAGTTGAACAAGATAGACATGAAACTACTATTTTAATTCTTTCAAATAAAATAATATAAAAATGCATAAACTATTCTTTAACCGACCAACATATTTAAAGTGAGTTACATTAAAAACAGGTAAATTTTGACGTTAAGTCCAATATTATTTTATATAGAATTGTTCTATGATCAGTATTTAATGTAGTTAAATCAGAAGTAAGGTATAATGTAATTAAATTATAGAAAAAAATCAAGTAATACCATTAATTACAGTTATTAATTACTTAGTAAAGCATCCAACACTGGTTATTGTTTATGTATGCATTTATATCATATGTATTTTTGTTGTACTCTAATCCAAAACAGCACTTTGTTTGATCATTTTAACAGGGTCTAATTGCTCTCTTGGTTGGAGTCTCATTAGCTTGACAAAGAATAGCAGTCTTTTTGCTGTTCTTTCCTTTCTTTGATTTTTTTTCACCCGGAAATAGCCATTCCACCTTGACAAGGATGAGTTGAGTCAGATGAGCAGGGAAAGCTGCTGTTGTACACGGTTAGCAGTTTCCCGCGGTGTGCTCCGGTGTCTGCTGATGGAAGCTCAAATCACTCATCCTCAGCTTGAACTGGGAAACCAGCAGGGTTCCTTTGAATCTACCTCCCTTTCATGTTTTCTTCTCTTTTCTCTTTTTCTGTTGTCAGTCTGTGAGCTGGATTATGACAGTTTTTTTTTCCGTTTGGGTGCAAGCAGTAATTTGTCATCAGTGAAGGTTTTTGCTTGTAATTCAAGAAGTGTTTGAATTGCTCCACAATTATATATGCGGCTGTTTGGATTTATTGTCATGTCTCATGAATAAATTATGCATTTTTCTGCATGTTTCCCTGGAAATAATTCATTTTCAGATTTGTCTTGTCCTTTGAGCAAAATGTGATTGTTTGAAACTGTTCTGAAGATTCAGGGGGAAATGGAGATTTCTAGTGAATGATATTTGCTAATTGTCATACTGGCAAATAAATCACACATTTGCTAAATATAATTACTGAAATTATGGCATGCTAGCTTTGACTTTGCAATGCAATATACACAGAATTATTTTAATGAGGTTTCAAGATCATTTACGTTTTCCAGGAATATTACAGAGAATTCAGTCGGAATGCACATCACTTCAAGTGTACAAAGTAAAGCCTTCAGTCCGTTTTTAAAAGATCCGTTAGAAAGAAGACTACCTTTGTGTCTAAGGTGACGGTTTCCACCTCTCCCATCTGGGCCTCATGCTGACTGCTCCACCTGACTGCTGGAGAACAGGAAGATCCATCAAATTCAGTGGGAGGTGAAGCCAGACAGGAAAAAGACAGATGAGTTTGCCAATCAGTGACACAGGCACATATAGTGTGTCCACTATTTCATAAGATTAATCATGGTTCCCCTTCAAGTCACTGCTGTCTCACTGTATAAGTGAAAGAAAGAAACGACCAATAAAAAGCTCAATTTTAAATCCAATTGAATTTAGAATGGGAAAATTATAATTCTGATAATTGAGCGTGCAATGTTATATTGGAGGAAATAGCTGTTAGATTAGGTTTGTCAGTAATGGATAGTGGCAGTAAAATACCACAACATTACAACTATATTCAATTCATACTTTGCAGCCACGTGACTACCATGGATGTCTGTCGGGCAATAAACAGGTATTTTCAATGAATAGCCCTGTAGGTCCAGGTCTTTCTAGTAACTTAGCTATCAAGTCTGTTAGCAAGCTAGCTGCATAACTATGGATTAGGAGTAACTCCAAGGTGAAGGTAATTAAATTGTGTAAAGCAGACACGTTTTTTTTAGATAATCGAGCAGTAATAATTCCTCCGTAAATAGTCTAGCTCTACTGTTCTCATTGACAACCATAGATATCACAAACCTCAAAACAACCTATTTTGTTTTTGTTAGTAATACGACAGCTGAGTTTACACCGCCACCGTGGATAGCGTCAAAGTGCCCAGAAATCATTCATTTTTCAATGAATTTTGACACTCTCGCGGCGGCGATGTAAACGTACAGTGGTGCTGATTCACTTGTCCATGCGACACTTCTGTCGCACTACGCTCCGCTTTATTCTTAGGGGTGACTTTCACGCGACTTTGTTGCACCCGCAAAACATTCTTTGAAGGCAGCGCTTCATTTTGAAAAATTTCACGCAACAAAAAGCAGGCCGATTAATTTTATGCAAATTAAGTTTGTTGCACCCGCAAAACATTCCTTGAAGGCAGCGCTTCATTTTGAAAATTTTCGCGCAACAAAAAGCTAGCCGATTAATTTTATGCAAATTAAGTCCGTTGAACGCAACATGTCTATCCAATCGAACTAGAGCATATGGAGACGGAGGGAAGTCTCTCGCAGGTCCTCACATTTCCCGCTCGGCCAAAACCACGCCCATAGCGGCAAACAGAGGAACATCAACGTACAAATGTAGGGAGGCATCGCGACACCATGCGACTGTCGTGTCATACAAGTGGATCAGCAGCGTAAAGCTGCGTTCACACTACACGTGACTTTGTCGCTGCAGGTCACCAGTGGCTGCACTGGAGGGCGTTCCTACTAACTGCTTGCCTAGTAATGTTTGTGAGTGACATTCACGGAAGTTACCCTATGTTAGACAACAAACACGGTTTACTGCCACTACAAACAAATATTTTGGAAGGAAAAGTCTAAATATAAATGGAATCAGTACATAAAATGCGTAATATGAAAGATGAACGAGAAACAGTGCGTGCTTTTTGCCATCGCGGCCATTTAACTGCAGCAAACGGGCAAATACCGGTCTATCTGAGTTACCGAAACCGTCATGTAGTCAGTACGCCGAACACCACTGTATGTACACGTAGATATATCATAAGTTTCAAGACAGTTTCTTACGGCTAAAATGGGCTTCTCGTTCAACTTGCCTAGGTCAGACTCCACACTGAAGAGTGAAGTGACGCGCTCCACTGACTTCACTCCTATTGGTTGTCGTTCGTTAAAATCACCCTTCATTTGCATAAAGTTAAACATTTCTCAACTTTTTCGCATCGCTGGACACGCCCCTCCGGTCGCGATCATGTGTGTCACCGGAAGTCGCCTGCTCACCATTGATAATGAATGGTATCGCGTCGCTTGATCGCGTGTAGTGTGAACAGGACTTAACGGACTTCATTTGCATAAAGATGGGCATTTGCCAGCTTTTTGTCGCTCAACAATTTTCAAAATGAAGCACCGCCTTCCGGAATGCTTGGTGAGACAAAGTCGTGTGACGTCACCGATAGGAATAAAGAGAAGGGCGGAGTGACAGAAGTGTCACACGGACAAGTGGATCAGCACCATAAGCCTCGTAGCACAAACAGCTGACTTGCCAAACCAGCTGATGGCGCTGATTGACGAAACAGTTAACTTAAAGACACGATTAATTACATGATCATACACCCATTGTATTCAAACAAATGTTGAAATTACCTTGAGTGATGGAATGATCACAGTCGTGTAACGTTATACTGTGAAGGCTGCTTATCTCATCTGGTTAGTGCAACCAATCGCACAACATCTGGCCGCTGGTGTGTCATTTACAACTCGAAACACCAACTTTTGTACAAACTGGTGACATCCTGGCAAGATCGTTGACTAGTGTACGGGGTTTCGTTGCTGGAGAACGGCGTTCTTGTCCACCAGCCAATGGCATGAACAATGGCATGAAGCATTAAACTATTTCTTAATTATAAGCAGTCTTCAAGCACTTATTTATGTCAACACTGAAGAATAAACAAGAGCAATAGTTTCATTTTAATGATATTACAGTGGCAGACCAATTAAGCTTCATTAAAAGTTTAAGAATAAGATATTATTAACCCTTTTTTATTTGTATGTATGACAAGAAAATTAAATTATCGTTCTGAACAGTAATAATAACCATTAAAAAATGTCATGGCTTTTGGAGATAGTTATTTAGAAAGGACTATTTTAGAAGGCTACAACAAACACTAATTCAATCCTTGTGATGTCTTTTGGATATGCGCATGCATGGCATTGAGTCTAAACCTCCTCTGGAAATAGAGAGGAAATGATTGTCTGTTGTGAAAAGTTCATGTTATATTTATTGATACAGAGGAAGGTGAAATGTTTCCTTCTATTCTGTCTGCAGGCATGATCGCCTGAGAAAATAGCATGTGCATCAATTCCAGGGAGTGTTATAAAGAACAGGTTTAGAATGAGGTTTGGTTCAATCTGAGTTGTACACTATTTGAAATAAATCTCATAAACAGCAGCCATATCACCCTGTAGAGCAGCCATATCACCCTGTAGCCCAAGACTGGTTGCCCACTGAAGCTAAGCGGGGCTGAGCCTGGTTAGTACCTGGATGGGAGACCTTCTGAGAAAACCAGGTTGCTGCTGGAAGAGGTGTTATTGAGGCCAGCAGGGGGTGCTCACCCTGTGGTCTGTGTGGGTCCTAACGCCCCAGTATAGTGACAGAGACACTATACTGTCAAAGAGCACCGTCCTTTGGATGAGACGTTAAACCAAGGTCCTGACTCTCTGTGGTCAAAAAAAATAAATCCCAGGGGAGTAGGGGTGAAACCTTGGCATCCTGGCCAAATTTGCCCCTTGGCCTCTGTCCATCATGGCCTCCTGTTCATCCCCATGTATATATACAGTATATACCAGTTGGCTTCATCACTGTTTCCTCTCCACCAGTAAGCTGGTGTGTGGTGGGCGGTCTGGCGCAATATATCTGCCGTCGCATGATCCAGGTGGATGCTGCACATTGGTGTTGGTTGAGGAGATTCCCCCTTCTATGTAAACTGCTTTGAGTGCAGAGAAAAGCACTATATAAATGTAATGAATTGTAATGTAATGTTGTTGACTTTACCATATCAATCCAAGCTCGAGTCCAATGATGACACATTGGAAGAACTAGTTATTGAACCCAAACCCTCATCGCAAGCACAACATGAGCATAAAGTTTCTCAGTGATACACTAGAAGAACACCCAGTAGAAAATATATGCATCAATAAATTATCATGCTTACGGATAAAGTGGGTACTGTCCCATTTTTAATGGACATGGAGCATTTTGTAAACCTCAATTAGACTTCATGGAGATTTGAGAAGCACTCGTCAAAAGGTTTTACTGCTGTTGTATCGCTGTAGTAATTTTAATATCCTCTCACATGCTCATCCTTTGGAAGTGTTTATAAAGAGAATTTGCTTTTGCAGAGTAGAAAACATCGTCTTCTCGACATACATAACAAGAACCTGCTACAGTGTTTGTGGTCTGGTCACGGATGGACAACGTAGAACATAGGTGGGCATTAGACAAATGTGTTACCCCGTGATGTGTTCTTTTGAGAAACAATAACTTTATCGCATGTGCTTTCGTCTTCAGAACTTTGCAGATAGTTGCATTACACATTGCATAAAAGGAAATATTTGTAAAAGCATAATAGGGGCACTTTGAATATAGTCTGAAAATCTACTGAGAAGTTTGTAAATTTGAGTCTGGAAAAGTATGGTATTTTAAAATGGTAAATGTGTAGGAACCCTGCCTTCCCCACCTTTCCTGCCATTAACAGCTCGTCTCCTGATTCTTGTACCACATTTCATTACAAATTGTGATTCTCTCCTCTAGGGAGGCTAATGAAGAGACCGTCTGTTGTAGATTCTGTTTCACATGCAGGGTGGAATGGCATGTGTTGGATTGCCTTTAATGCGACGAGCAATGAAGCTTTCTTTCTTTCTTTCTTTTTCTCCCGGAGTGTCATAAAGATGGCAGTTCATTAGATGTCGCATTTTCATATCATCTGTCAGTGACACCTATTGATGTAATGGCACCTCGTCTGGTGTCTTCCCGCCGGCGAGCTCTGATTTTAATTTCTTGGCCTAATGAAGCGTCACAGCTGGGATGTGGGAGTGGTGGAAAGCATAGCTCGGCTATAACAGGGACTTTTTGCGCTTTAGTAAACAAAGCCACGGGGATAGAGTCTTGGCAATGCAAACGTGATGATGTCTCTCCGACTGAAATGAGGGAGGGAAGAAATGGGCCATTTGTATTCTGTGCAGAGCATCTCCTCTATCTAAGATGTCCCATTACTTTTGCTAAGAAAAGGCTATCTGCATTAAGAGATCATTCCCTCTCTCTTCGCCTCTCTGTCACTTTGACAACAATGACATTGCCTAATTTGCTGACATGTCGACCTTTCGGTCGCATGGTGTTTGCTGGGCTCAAGCCGTCTTTTACACAAATGAGACGCTTCAAAATGATGTAAGTGGCTCATAACATGACAAACTGTCATATGGGTCATGAACAAGCAGAATAAAAACCTATAAAGCTGAAAAAATTGCTAGGGCTGAGGTATCCCATCATCCTTAGTGTCTAGACTCTCATTAGATTCTGCATTTTTGCAGGTCTTTCACAGCTGTGTTCAGCCAATAAACATCTTAAAGCAGGAAGCCAAATGAGAAATTGCCGTGTTTTCCATGGTAGTTGGTTAATTACAGAGTGTCTCATTATCCTGGATGACACTGATTAGCTTCCATCTCATTTCTGTTTGATTGAACTTAAGGTGTGTATGTGTGTGCATGTGTTCCAGTTCGGGTTGATTGGGTTAATCAGTAGTGCAGTGGATAGCTGGATGGGAGGCTAATTCTAGCAGCATTCTTCTCTGTGATCAGCAACAGGGGGCTGATCACAGGGATGTATATGCATCCCATCGCATATACGCTACACGTTCCACTCATTTTTTTCATTTTCAGGCTTTCTAATCGCTTCATTCATCCATCACACACACTCTGGGATGCCAGTCATAGTCTTAGAAGTTGCAGTAGCATATTTTTGTACGAGTCACGTCTCAAGATCTCCTGGTCTTTGAGGTGGACTTCAACCACAAGCAGGATGATAAATGTGCAGAGTCTGTGAAAGGCCAGACTGATTCTCCGATGAGCTCTCATGGCCTTTTAAACAATGAGTGGCATACGCAGGCTTTCTAGTAGACCAAACTGTCCCTGACCTGTCAGAGAGTCCAGATGGTGGGGAAATACCCGCTGTATGGCGGCTTAAAATATAATCTGTTTTGAATTATTGACTAAAAATTGAAACATTGACAAAAAAATTCTGACTGTCTGAATAAACTGAATAAAATTTTTAGAAGAACTCAAAAGTCAGAACATCTCCAGGACCCAGAAAACACATCAGGCCCCAGAGGGTTAAACTTGTTCGCATTTCTCTAAAACTTGCTGATAAGCTGTACATTTTGCCAGTCACATACAGTATGGGTTATTTGTGCATGAATTCTGCATGGTGCTTTTCACATCTCTCTTTTTGTGACCCTGCCGGCCTCCTCCATTCTCCGGTCAACATTACAGTCAAGCGATGCTGCCACATCTTGCATAATGATGTGTGCTGTGCTCTTTGCGAAATGGTACAGGTCGACAATGGCATCCTGGTTTTCTGCCAACAGTCTTCACTGGCCAGCAGCTAATGCCGCCAAAACCTATTCCACACGGCAGCTGGTTCAGGTTATTTTTAAACTTTGGAAGGATGTTTTCAATGTAGATCAAACCTGCTCATATCCAGGCTTATCATCTACATGCCAAGTTTGGCACATGCAAGTAGCTCTCTTTTATCTGAAAGCAGGACATGTCTCACCATCTAACGCTTGATAGCTTTACCGACTCAATCATCTCTTAAGTCTTTTATGTTTGGTATTTTTCTCTCTTGCTTTCCCTTAAACCTCTAAAGGCTTGTTCACACCAAGACGAATGTTCGCTGTGGAAATTCAGTGCAATAAACATTTTGAACATTTTGTATTAACGTCCGTTAATACGTCTATTCAGACCGACACAAACATTTGCATGCCATCAATGTGGCAAGATTTTTTTACAGTGAGGTGTGGTAATCTCTTTTCCTTCAAACTATGATTTAAACCTGGCCAGCCAATAAGATTTTGGTCACATGCACAGAACCACTGCTGTTACTTGGTGGCGCTTGTGAACAGACCATTTTACAAACGACAGTGAATAGTAGATGAAGAATCCAACACTGTGTCCCAATTCGCATACTATCCGTCCTAAATAGTATTCGAAAATAGAATTAGTATGTCCCAAATTGTAGCATGTTGAAATGAGTGTTTCAAAGTTACCCGGATGGTCTACTATATCCGGTCAGAATCCGAAGTGTTGATAGATGCACACTCTAACGGCTGATGTTGCCCACAAACCATTGCGCGATGGACGAGGATTCGGTTAGAACTACAAACACGAGTAAAAAGTGTTAAAAAACTACAGATATGGGGGACGCGCGAGTCCCACGGTTGTGTAGAGAGGTTTGGATAAAGAGCTTTGAGTGATTAATTATCAGTATCTAACCTGACGAAAATGAATTTATTCAATGTTGTCCACATTATATTGCATATGCAGCAGCATTGTGAAGTTTTGTAAAGATACGTTTAGCCATTACTTTTTAAATGCCTCATTGTATTCAAATTGCAAACACGAGGAGAGTCTCTGCATGAAAGACCCACAACTGGCAGATGAACGTGCTCCGAAATGGTAAAAAATCAAATTAGATAGAATGGATGATCTTAACTGTGACAAGATAATTGACAGGGCAGTTTACGGTGACAAGATTCACGCAGCACGCGACAGACCTGTCCGTTAAAGATGACGTGAGATGTCCCAAAGCTTGCCTACTCTTTTGCTACACACTCAAAAATATGTACTTTTTCTTCACAAAAATAGTACATACTTTTAGGGCGTAGTATAAGTAAGTGAATTGGGACGTAGCACAAAAGTAGCTCTCTTTTGTTTGTTCTCTTGTATTTGGTGTTTAACTGGGTAACCTGCATATTTCTGTATTTCTGTAAGCGCCAGCTACTTTCATGGAGGAATTTTGCATTTTCATTCAGCAAAATTCAAATTACATGTGAAAATTGGGCTGAAATTTCTTGACCAATATCTGAGTTGGTGTGAACACCCATCTTTAGAATAGTAGTGATCTCAACCATGCGTCATTTTGACTGTAGCTATCAGCTAGGGGGTCTTGAGTAGAGTTGTTGTGTGCTCACCACAATGACAGCCCGCAGCTTTGTGATTTCCATCTACCCTCCCTAATAAATCAATAAGGCTTAGCATTAACTGGCAGTCAGCAGTGATATAAGTCAATTTACACACGCAGACACAGAATGATGGAAGCCGATTGTAGATGGCCACAAGGGCAATGACTGTTTGCATAATCATTACGAAGTTGAATGAAAAGAGTCTTCAATTCAGAGGAATTCGACTGGGAGTTAAGGCCATTCTGTGTGAGTGGCTGCTAAAAAGAGAGAGAGTTTGTTTCTGTATAGAGCTTATAATAGTAGAATAGGAGTGAAGGGCTCTAGGATAGCTCTCACACACAGAAAAGAACTGAATTTGTGCATGCATTTTATCATGCCCCAACACGTACCAGCATGTACACCCACTCAGTGTCTTTTCATAAGGGTCATTTGTTTTATTTGAATTGGTATTGAGGTTCTCCACCATAATGACCCTAGTTTAGAAATGGCTTGCCAAGCATGTTCAATTTAAAACCCTGTATGTATTTGCTCTTGGTTATGATGAGCCATCAGTAAGTGCACCTATAAGCTGCCATAACATCTCATAACCTATTTTAACATCCCATCAGTCAAGACAGCTTACTTAGGACCTCTGTTTGGGGTTGAGGTCTAGCTCAGCAGTCCTATGGGAGGGAAGCACTCACGGGAGCTTGCGGGGACAGTTCATTAACACAGATAGAAAGAGAGTTGGCAATAGGTGAGGGTATCGTGTTTGGGTCTAAAAGGAGCATTCACAAAAGGCAACATCAACGCGAATAGAGCATCAGGCGCGAGTGATTCCAATGTAATGTCAATCTAAAGACACGTTTACGTGCATCTATTGGTCCTGCGGCGCGAATGAGGCATTTTCACAGTGCGGTAGACGCAAATTCGTCTCATGATTTTATTTGGTTCATTCACACTTTTGACGCAAATTCGCATCTTATCACATAAAAACTGGATTTCAATATATGAGACATTTATTCCATAACTAATCTAGATTATATGAAGCACTATTATTCATATTATTCAAATGTAAAGACAACGAACATACTTTAGTGCATAAGAACATAGTTCATGTCTGGGAAAAACAAATTACTGGACAGGTTTATTACTTTTGGAGGCTGGCTCCAATTATCATCAAAACAAAAATAAATGATAGATTAGGTGGGTGAGGGCGAGGGCGAGGGTGATCCTCTCTCCGATGCGGGACAACAGGTCATCAAGCGGGGCACAGGATAGACGGAAGTACCGCTGAAAACAGCCGTCATCCAGGTGCAGCTCCTGGAGCAAATGGTCAAACTCACCAAACTGGGAGTGCCTCCGGAGGGTCTGGTGGACTCTAGTACGGCGAAAGATGACCATTACGCCGCTGTTCTACTCTCCAGAGCAAATCAAGAGCGGTGACTCTCCATGAATGCTCAATCAACATCAGCCATCTTGCAAATAGAAGTGGATTTCGCCTCAGACGCACATCAATTTCGCTTCAAACGCCTGATTTTTTTTTATGCGTTTCAATTTCACTCTGGACGTGCAAATGAATTCAAAATGTTCAATCGTCCGACTAGATTAATTTGACTATGTATTCGTTCGTGTTCGGTGTGAATGCAACATCAGCCTTTGTAATCAAAAAAGGATAATAGCTCCCCACTTTGTTTTGCCAAATTTTAGGAGAGAATTATTGTGCACCTTTCACATTCTACCATACATAATATTGTGAAAAGATTCAGGGAATACCGAGAAATCTGTAGGTTTGATTCCACGGCCACCATTCAACCCGAAAGAAGTCATATAACCAACTTTTTTGTAAAGTGTTTTGCAGCCATCAATTACATTTAAGTTGGTCAGTGAAAATGTTGAAACTTTTTCTTTGTACCTTTGGCAGTTAAATAAAGGTTAAGGAGAATTAACAAATCACAGATTCTTGATTTTATTGCATTTACACTTTGTGTCTTAAATGTTTACTTTTGAAGGGTAGTTATTTTTACATCGTTAACTGTTTAAACGTTGGTTATTGGTATGTGTCTAATGTTTTGTGGTTAGTTATTATTATGTCTTTAAAGGGATACTCCACTGTTTTTGGAAATAGGCTCATTTTACAACTCCCCCAGAGTTTTACCGTTTTCGAATCCATTCAGCCGATTTTCTGATAT
>JAOTRC010000022.1:20432833-20446349 GCA_027497675.1 Cyprinella lutrensis
AATGTACATATTAGCACCTAAAATGTACATATTAACACCTAAAATGTACATATTAGTACCTAAATGTACATATTAGCGCCTAAAATGTACATATTAGCACCTAAAATGTATATATTAACACTTAAAATGTACACATTAGCACCTAAAATGTACATATTAGCACATAAAATATACATATCAACACTTAAAATGTACAAATTAACACCTAAAATGTACTTGTTAGAACATAAAATGTACATATTAGCACCTAAAATGGACAAAAGTTTACCTTTTGAAAAGGTACAGCCCCAGTGTAGCTTTTGTACCTTTTTTTCTGAGAGAGTATGGTCAACAATGACTATTCAAGCAACTGTTAATGACAGTGAACTGTTACCATCTGCAAAATATTGACTCAGTCTCTTCACTCTGCTTAAGTTATTGCCAATCTTAGTTCTTAGCTGTATTTTATTTCCTTTTACATATATTTTCATACAGAGACGCAAAATGCGGGCGAATCTCTATCAAACGCTGAGCAGTGTGGCCAGTGGACCCGGAATATCAATGGAGGGCTGTTTACATCTCCTAACTATCCTAACTCCTATCCACCCAACAAGGAGTGTGTTTACATCCTAGAAGGTAACCTCCCTAAAAGCAAATGAAAGAAGTTTCTCCGGCTATTCTTCAGCTGTTACATGTCAGACTGACAGGAGCTGTTAATGACAATGTGATTGATTTTTCCCTCAAGTTAACAATGTTTACTAATATAGGAGTGTTATATTTTGCCTCTAGCAACTTATTCTGTTCTCTTTATGGTATGCAACAGTTAATTATATTCTCTTAACAACATCATATCTGCTACTAGTGCATCTCAGTATAACTATACAAGCGTGAATAACACAATTTTGTACTGACATAACAGTATTTCAAGCAGTGCAAGAGCGCCCCCTGTGGACGAAGCAAATACGTTCAAAAACTCAATCTGACAGCATGTCATTTGTGTATTTAAAAAAATGTTATATCTTTAAATCACAATTTTAAATGAGCTTTTAGGCTACACAACTAGCATAAATGAGTACATCTAATGTAAAAGATCAAGTATAGTATACAAATTATTTTAAGGTAAATGAACTCTCTTGTAAGTGTACACTACTAGACATGCACATGTTAGTACTACATATTATTCCTATTTCACTTTACTCAGTTTTTTGAGTACAATCGGTTTGCATGCTTTTTTCAAGTTAGCTGTACTAATTGGATTTTATTGCATTATTTTTTATTTATTTTGTAGAATATATAAATGGGGTTCTATTGGCTGCATGAACACTTTTGACCTTTGCTGCTTATTGCCACTTCAAATAAGATAACTTAGCTAGAGTATGAACATTTTAGCAAACACTTGATTCGGATGTAGAAAGTAATGTCTTTAATTCTAATCTTTAATTAAGATTCCCTGTTAACCAATTGCCAAAATCATCCTAATTCACACTAGTAACTTATTTAAGTAATAATCCTTTGCATAATTATATGCCTTTACATGCAGAACAGAAAGACATTTTCTTTTCTTGTAAATGACCGTATTGTGCAGAGTCTGTGGTTTTAATGCAAGCTGCAGCAAAATACAGCCGAACAAACCTAAATCAACAGTGACATTGGTTATTTGTTTCAGAGACTGATATGATTATGGTTGTTGTGCCTCAAGCAGGTGACCTAAATTCAAATTTAGTTCATGGATAGTGGTTGTTTCATTGTATTACATGTTTGCGCATTTATTGGACATCACAAATTTGAGATTACCGTGGACATTTCTGTATTCGTCTTAATAAATCGAAATTAATTCAAATGAAATGTGCGTTGGAATGTAATGGTCTATCAAGTTCTTTCAACAGGCTTTAGAGAGTTTATCTTCATTTGTGGTAGACTGTATGTTCATAATGTTGATGTGACATCTGTATTGTTCAATTTGATAAATATTGTGTGTGTGTGTTTGACTGGCGTATTATTACAATTGAACAATGTAGTATTATTGTATTTCTCATTTTCAGGAATAGGCAGTGGGTTCCTCCAGCACAGCTTACAGTGTCACACATACTCTACAGTTTATATAACGAAATATAATGTTTGCTCTTTCATTCTCGATTCCCTCTCTCCTCCAGCTCTCCCTCGGCAAAGAATTCAGCTGACCTTTGACAAAACATACTATATCGAGCCGTCCTTCGAGTGCCGCTTCGACCACATTGAGATAAGGGATGGTCCCTTTGGTTTCTCCCCTATAATTGATCGCTTCTGTGGGCCAAAGAGTCCTGGTGTGGTCACCTCCACGGGCCGCTTCATGTGGATCAAATTCATCAGTGACGAGGAGCTCGAAGGCTTAGGCTTCCGCGTTAAATACACTTTTATAGCAGGTAATCCTGACGGCCACTGTGATTTCACCAAGTAAGGTGTGTTCCTGGAACAACATTCCTATCCCTACCCCTAAATCTACACCTACCCATAAGTCATCCCTGAAATCAGAGGGAAATGATAGGTGAATAAGAATGGTGTAGAAGCCCCTAAACTTGACATCAACTGTAAATCTATCCCTCAAATCTGATATTGATATTGGAACATGTTTTACATGGTGATCACATTCACATTCACCAACCCGGACAGTGAAAGCAGGAAGTTTTGTATATTTGAGCTTGATAACCAAATTCATATATGCACTCTGAATTGAAATAGATAGCCTTAATGCTCTGGACCTTGTGTTTGTCCTTGCCCGTCTCTTCTTAGGCCTGTTTCACACTGCAGCATTGTTTATCTGTCTGCCGCACTTGATCTATGTTCTACACGCAGTGATAAACACACAAACAGGACTTTGTATTCAGTAAAGGCTGCACGTTGAGATGTAGATTCCATGCAGATTAATTACCTTCAGATAATGTAAATTAGATTTCTCAACTATCAACTTCTGATAATTGGAAACCTGCAAATGTTGTCAAAGAAACTATTTCTACCGGATCAAAGGTTTAATTTAGATTGATTCTTTGAGGTTATTTTTCGCTTAAAAAAATCTATTAATTTTGAGAATATATATTACATGATGTACATTTTAGGTTAATGTGTTTTCAGTGTTGGAAATATCCATGCAAGCTTGCTGTTGTCGTTACACTTTGAATACAAATACTTCTACTTGATTCATTGGATTTTTAGGCATTAAAATTCTGGGCAAGATCCTGTTAAGATGCAGTAGATTTAAGAGTTTCAGAAGTTCTGTGTGTTTAAGGTCAAATAAGAGAAACACTAAATGCTGCCCGTTAGATCAAACGTCCAATCTTTGCACCGCAGCACCCTCGGCTCTCTTTTAAACTGGATTTTATTGCACGTTTGGAGCAATGGATTTCCAGTGTGTGCAGTCTGGGTAATGCGATATCTGTCTTATCATTTCAGACCCAGATTTTCATTTGCACGTCGGTGGATTGTTAAATCCAATTCCAGGTAAGCCCCTCAATATTTTTACCCCCTACCTCAATTCCATCTGAAGTGCTTTCTGTTCTCTGCGGCAGGCTATCTGCAACTGACATCCATCACTACTCCCTCTCTCTCTGTTGGTCTTATGCTGCCTATCTTGTGTCTCTTGTCAGACTTTCCATTTCTGTTTTTTAAAAAAACTCTATTTGCTTCCAATTTACACTCAATGCTTCTTTTTGCTGGTACCACTTTAGGTTTTCTGTTTTCTTAGTTTCTCTCTTCTCTGTATTTTCTTGTTTCCAATTCCAACCTTTTCCTGCGGCAGATTGCCAGTTTGAGATCAGTGGTTCAGACGGAGTCATCCGCTCCAGTCAAGTGGACGAAGAGGATAAGATAAAAAATGGAGACGCGTTGGACTGCATCTGGACCATCCGTGCCCTTCCTCAGTCCAAGGTGACCCACTTGGCTCCTCCTTACTTCATCAAATCTGATGACCCTGCTCTAAACCTGACCAAAGGCAGGAGGCCATCAGTCCCCGACCCTTTTTCTGCTGAGGAAACTTTTCAAGGAGAGCTCAAATTAGCAATGCAGCAGCAGCAAGTATTAGTCCAATGATGCAGAAATGGCGTTAGAGCCGAATCAGCAAGTACTAGGAATAAGACTGAGGGAGAAAAACGGCATTAAGATGGCCCAGGGATTACACGCTTACCTGCGCTAAGCAGACCGGAACACTTAGCAGGCTAAAAAAACATCCCTGAAGAACTTGGAAGAAGCGTGAATGATTACAAAGCATAAAGATGAGTCATTAGAGTTGTGAGGAGTAACTTTTTTTGAGAATCTTTTCTTGCCTGTGTCTTTAAGAAAGCATAGCCAGGAGCTTTTTTTGTTATTCTTGGTAAGCAAGCAGTCCCCATAGATCAGGTCAGTACACTCTGTGTCAGACTAAAATGCAGCAGAATTTTCCATTCTGCTCGAAATTCCTTTTTTTGCAAATCGCTGTCTTCTTTCTTGTCCTGTTCAGCATTTTGCTGAATCTAGCTGATGCACTTAAAGGTTGCTTCATCCCTGCAGATATATCTTCGCTTCCTTGAGTACCAGATGGAGCACTCAAACGAGTGCAAGAAGAACTTTGTGGCCGTGTATGACGGCAGCAGCGCCATCGAGAACCTGAAAGCCAAGTTCTGCAGCACGGTGGCCAATGACGTGATGCTGGATACTGGCGTGGGCGTCGTGCGCATGTGGGCCGATGAGAGCAGCAGACTCAGCCGTTTCCGCATGCTCTTCACCTCATTTGTGGATCGTGAGTATAGACGTTCTTACTGTTAATTCTTTCCCCGCCAAACACGGAATTCTCCGGGGTTTCGTGTTTGTACTGTTATACTCTAGGAGGTGTATCTGACACATCTTCTGAAAAGGTACTGAACCTCCTGATCAAAGCACATGCGAAGAAGTTATAGAAACAAGAGATATTATATGGAGTCATATGCATATGAATCATTAAAAATAGCCTTTAAAGGAGTACTTTAAACTTTAAACTTTCACTTTAAAAAAAAAACGTTTGCTGATAAT
Organism: Cyprinella lutrensis; assembly: GCA_027497675.1. NCBI lineage: Eukaryota > Metazoa > Chordata > Actinopteri > Cypriniformes > Leuciscidae > Cyprinella > Cyprinella lutrensis. The sequence continues at coordinate 20,437,829 of JAOTRC010000022.1, forward strand.
TTACTCACCCCCATGTCATCCAAGATACCCATGTCTTTCTTTCTTCAGTCAAAAAACATTCCAGGGTTTTTCTCCATATAATGCACTTTAATGATAACCAAACGGTTCAAGATCCAAAAGACAGTTTCGGTGCAAACTGTTCAAAGGGCTTTAAATGATTTCAGATGATGAATAAGGGTCTTGTCAAGCGAAATAATCAGCCATTTTAAAAAAATAACAAAGTTTAAGTTAATAAGTTATAAGCTCAAATGGTCGCCTTGCTCTTTTCTGTGATGCGCGTTCGTTACTCTCCTGTTCGTGCTCGAATCTTCGATGAACAAATGAAAATGAACTAATCTTTTCCCAAGTAAATTCATTCATTTCAATCGTTGAATGAACCAAATGACACGAAAAAAGATTTGTTCATCTTGATTTGATGGGGGTGAGTAAATTATCAGCAAAAGTTTTTTTAAAGTGAACTACTACTTTAAATCAAAACTAGCTAATGTTACTGAATCAAATGTTGAACCCAGGACTGTGCAAGCATTAGGGGGTTTGATGAACTCGATTTACTCCATTAGTATTTTGATTGATGTTCTGAATCCGATCCAGATTTCCGTGATTTTTCTCAGATTTTGCTAAATTTTACTTTTTTATGAAACCTAAAGTATTTAAGTGTTGATCAAGAATAAAGTGTGAAGCCAGAATAAAAAAGATATTTTGTTTGTTTGTTTAAAAGCAGATGGCCTGTTCTTTCTTTTGATATATTGGATGTTCAGATAGTCATTCAAAAAAAAATATTCTGGAATTTTTTTGTGAAAATGATCAAAAAACTGGTGGTGGCTGGCAATTTAAAAAAAAAAGAAAGAAAAAAAAAAGAAAAAAAAACGCTGGCAGGGAAAGCGTTAAATTTACAACAGGATGGACGTACAATATTGGTAACTAATACGGAATGACTTTGACAAAGTGAGTATCTAACAATATACAAATCATTCAAACGTTGTGAAGACTTTTAAAGGCCACTTGTACCATTGTATTGAGAGAGTTATACATTTTTCCCCATATTTTCTGGGCAAATCATTGGCTTTCATGGTGCTAGACAGTTAGAATAAATGGCTTTGACCTGTGGAGAAGTCTGTGCCACGTCAGCTAGTAAAAAAAAAAAAGTTAAAGCCAGCAGGCTGGGTAGAAACATCATTTATATTTCATTTTGTATGTGCTTTAGGCAGAGTCTGCCTTTCCAGGATTGCAAGTCTTCTGCTAACCGCAGTATGAAAACAGCACGAAAAACAAAGAGAGCGGGACAACTCCCCAGATTATAATGTGCCAAATTTCATTATGATTTAAATGCCATTACCATAAAAAATTAATGTAATACGAGAAAATGCTGCTGTACGTCTCTATTTAACTGCTACACGCACTGGGATGAAATATTGCTAACCGTCAACACTCATAGTCTTCAGTGTCTATATCCAGGGACGTTCCACCTTTTAATCCAATATAAATGTATCATGCGGAAATGGAAATTAGCTTTTTTCAGGCATGTAACATTGCTCGAAATGTCAGAATAAAGATGTTGAGTAATAGACTGAAATTCGCTATGATCCATGGGAACTGACACTAACATGTTTTGCCATTCAAAAATTGTCCATTTAAAAGTGTGAAGTTAATTAAAGTAATCTCTGTAGAAAGAAGTAATATCAAAAAGCCAATTACTCGCCCAACCTTTGCATTGGAAATCAAATAACAGGGCTATAGTGTTGCACATTCCTCATGCTAATAGGTCAGTCATGATGGAAAATTGAAAGTTATCTGCTGCTGCTGAAAAGAAAGAAAACACTAAATGAAGCTTTACTTCATGAATTAGTGGTTATGGGCGACATATCAAACTTTTTCCCCTGTGGCTTTTAGGATAGTGGCTGCTTAAAGGTTGTATGCAAATTGCGGAAAGAAAACAGATATTTTTCCTCTAGTCTGTAATACTTTTAATAAATGCCAGAATAATCAGAGGAATTAATTGCAGCATTCAGCGTCAACTCCATCTGAATATTAAACTTGCTCACTGTGCAAAAGCAGTGGCAGTGGCGAATGCAAATGATTTTCATTACAAGTGTTTGTAGAACTGATGAAAGACTTGCAGCGCTGTGAATTGATTGACACAGCCAAGTTGTGTTTGGATTTGTTGGTTCATTTAATGCCTTCACTGCCATCTTGGCATTGAGCAACACTTTCACTTTCTATTATTCCACTGCGCTTTTCATACAAGCTTTCTGCACTACAATACATTTTTACCATCAGAATACTCTCCAATTAGAGACACGTGCTCGAATTTGGGTTCAGTTCAAAAGTTCAGGGTCAGTAAGATTTATTAAAGGAGCTGTATGTTAGATTGTGGCCAAAACTGGTACTGCAATCAGTTTCGAATTACTGTAGAGTGGTGTATCCCCTCCCCCCTGACTCGAGGTTGCCAGATAGGCTGCAAGATCAACATTTTTTTATCCCACACGTTTGCAGTTGCAGTTGTGGTAATTAGAGCAGAGCTGACAACCCCAATGCTTCAACACTACTGACTCCATGATTGGTAGATCGGTGGAGGGTGGAGCATCAGACCAAAACACAACATGACAGTTGAGGGCTGCAACAACACTTTTTAAATGACAATATCCTTGCCGGACTGATGTTGTCAGTGATATAAGTATTTGAAATGAACATGATTTCTTAATGTCTAGTGACATATCCTGGCCATTTTATGATTATTTGAAATAAATAATCTTTAATGATCATGAAACAAGTCTCTTATGCTCACCAAGGCTGCATTTATTTGATCAAAATCACAGTAAAAACAGTAATATTGTGAGATATTATTACAATTTAAAAGAATTGTACTTCTGTTTTCTATTTCCTGAAGCTTCTTTACTTCAGTCTCCAGTGTCACATCACATGCTTCTTCAAAAATCGTTCTATGCTGATTTGATGCTCAAGAAACATTTATTGTTTATATTAATGTTGAAAACAGCTGTGCTGCTTAGTATGTGTTATGTTTTGAGGAAACTGATATATATTTTTACATTCTGTAAGAAACATTTTGGTACTGATTTTGGTAGTCGTTAGTGGCCATTGTTAGAAGGCAAGAAATGTCTTACAATTTTGGAAATGAGCACAGTATAGTGGAGCCTTGATCTGATGCCAGTAAATGAAAGTTGCAACCTCTTCAATCCTGTCAGAAGCACTTAGTCACATAAACTGGACGAGATTTTTCCCTCCCCTCTCAAGCTGTAGCATTGCAGTTCCAATGAGGACACTAATGTAGCGGTTGGGTTTGGCATAAAATGGAGGCCGGGGGATGAGGCTATGCAGCTAGAAGAGATAGTCACGATGAGGAGAAGAGTGTTAGGGTTTGCAGACAGCCTGAAGGATTCATCCCCAGAGATCGGCACTCACCTTCAATTACAAGCTTATCTCCCCCTCCTTCTCTTTTCATTCTTCGTTACCCTCCGCTCTGACTAGCATGCTAAGCGTTCGTTCAGTCAAGAGCTTCATGGCAACTTGGCCAGATGGGCTTTGTGATGGCTGCTGGATTTGATTTATAGTGTTGTGCTCAACACCCGCTACACAGCCTGTGGCACAGGCATGAGGCGCACATTTCTGCAGACGCCCTGCTATGAGAATAAAGAGCTGCTGTTGCCTTGTATTTAAGAGATTTGATCTTCTTTGTGTTCTGTTTTTCAGCTCCCTGCTCCAGCAGCACCTTTTTCTGTCACAGTAACATGTGCATCAACAACTCACTTGTGTGCAACGGCGTTCAGAACTGCGTCTACCCCTGGGATGAGAACCACTGCAAGGGTGAGTTTCTGCTCAAAAACCCTCAGTCACCTACCACCCGGAACAGACGCAATCTCCATTTAAAGAGCTGTCCTTTTCTAAAAAAAAAAAAAAAATTGTACTTTTATAACAAGTTTTTTTAGTATTAAAGTATCATTTGTTGCAACTTCTGGACTATTCAAAAAAAAAATTGGGAATATATATACTATGGTTCAAAAGTTTGGAATCAGTGCGATTTTTAAAAAAATATTTTTTAGAAAACTTTGTTCACCAAGGCTGCATTTATTTGATTAAAAAAAAAATCATATAATAGAAATTTTGTGAAATGTTATTACAGTTGAAAATAACCATTTTCTATTTTCATATAGTTTTAAAATGGCAAGGCAAAGGCAAAGCTGAATTTTCAGCATCATTCACATGATCCTTTAGAAATCAATATACTGATTTAATGCTCAAGAAACATTATCAATGTTGAAAATAGTTGCGCTGCTGAATATTTTTGTGGAAACAGTGATGCATTTTTTTTAGGATTCTATGATAAACAGAAAGTTCAAAAGAACAGCAATCTTATTTTAGCATTTTAAATATGTTTAGTGATAAATGCATCGTTGCTAAATAAATGTGTTTTTTAATCTTACATTTTCACAAAATTGAAAAGTAATTGATTTATTATACCCTTTAAACCGATTCCTTCTGAGTCTTTTTGACCAATCATTTGTTTGCTGTATGTTTGTTGTCGTTTACAACTATCAATGGACAAAGCATATTTTATATACAGTACTGTTTTGTGGCATTTTCTTTGTCCACACATTCACTTCGGGCCGCAAACTTGGGTGAAATGTAATTTCTTCATTTAGAAAAACAATTCTGGATATGAATCAGCTTGTAAATGTGCCATTTAAATATATTTTGACTTGACTCTTTTATGTCTCTTTATAGTTTACAGTTTATTTGACTAAAAACTCTTTTTATGTCCACCTCAGAGAGTAAGTCCAAGGGACTCTTTCACCAAATCACTAAGACGCACGGCACGGTTATCGGCATCTCCGCTGGCGTGGTTCTGGTCTTGCTCATCATCTCCATCCTGGTGCAAATGAAGCAACCCCGTAAGAAGGTAGTGGCCCGTCGGCCGGCGGTCTTCAACAAAGGCGGCTTCCAAGAAGTCTTCGATCCCCCCAACTACGAGCTGTTTTCCCTCCGTGACAAGGAGCTGTCCACAGACCTGGCCGAGCTGTCGGATGAGCTGGACGGCTACCATAAGCTCCGGCGCTCCTCCACCATGTCCCGATGCATCCACGAGCACCACTGCGGTACGCAGGCCCCCTCGGGCGGCAGCATGAAGCAGAGTCGCACCACGCTCAGCTCAATGGAGCTCTCTTACCACAACGATTTCTCCAAGCCACCTCCCATGAAGACCTTCAACAGCAGCAACACCGGCACCTACAAGAAGAGCTGCTACGGCTACAAACAGACTCACGACTGCGCCGAGCAGGTGATCGAGGACCGCGTGATGGAGGAGATCCCCTGTGAAATCTACGTGAGGGGTGGGAGCGTAGGAGGGGCTGCCGGCAGCATCGGAAGCGGCTGCGGGAGCATCACCATCCGTAACCATGGCAACCCTCGCCCCAGCGCCACCACCGTGGTGGACCCGGGACAGCGCTCCATATCCATGGACTTCTGAGGTGGCCACCACCGACTTTGCTCTGCGTTGCTGTTTGTAATGCACGGGCTCCGGTGCCATATAGACAAGCACGGAGTGAACGGACTTACTCGGACAGACAGATAAGAAGACGTGCGGCTGGCCATTTTAATCTGTGTACATTTAAAACGGAAGATAAACAGTATATAGGTTTTGTGTTGTTGCTTGACATTAACATTATGAACTCAAATGAAGATGACTGTCATTATTTTGAACTGAAGTCATCTTGTGGTCAAAACAAACCCCTACTGTATCCTTAAGAGCCGTTCACACCAAGGCCTATAACGATAATGTTTTAATAAGCATCCTAATTCTACGAGAAGAGTGAAGTCAACACCACAGCTTTAACGTTAATGACACAGAGGAATGCAAATGAACAATAAAGCATTGACTGCCAATCAAAATTTTTTAAGAGCGCAAGTATTTAAAGCAGCAGATTACCGACAACTGCAGCACATGCTTATAATAAACAGAACGTTATCGTCCGTTGGTGTGGATGCTAATAATGTTATCATTATACAGTAGGTATTGTTCACACCGTGCCTAAACCAGACTGGATAAGACAGGTTTTCTTCCACGACAATAAAAACGGCATGTGGCATCTGAACACATTTGATGCGTTTAATATGCAGCTGTGTGAACCAATGACACTACACTGTGGGCAGAGCTACGCAACAAAGCAAGTGACAAAAAGTATTTTTCCGGTGGAGGGCACGATTCACGATGCTGATGAAAAAAATGTGTGACCTAATTGAATTCTACAGAGAGCCTAAGTCCCAGACCTCCGTTTCCAGCTCGTGGGACCTTATTTCGGAAAAAAAAATACGTATGGTAGTCAATGGCGAGAGACAACTTATCTTTTGAACTGTGCCCTGAAATACACATGTGATGTTTGTCAATGTAAAATAATTCTGAAAGTTCAAAATGTCGCAGTTAAGAGTGACATTTAGTTTTATGTGAAAATCGCTCAATGAACTACATCAATGAGCAAGATCCGCTGCTCGTGTGTGTGCAGTCTGGTACAAAACACTCAGGCATGACGGCGTAACGTTACGACTATAACTTAAGACTATAGAAGCAATGGCAGACGTTAGCTTCAGTAAAGTTAGCTTCATTCATTGAGAGAAAATGTGTGCCTTTGGGGTTTGTAGTCTTTGTAATTACGTATTTTCACAGTCTTATACCTCAACGGTTTTACATCAAACTGAGACTTCTTGACTTCACAATGTATCTTTTAAATTGACAAACATCATGTGTGTAATTCAGGGCACAATTCAGACTTGATCAAAATATTTGTTGTCTCTCGTCATTGACTACCATTCAATATTTTTCCGAAATAAGGTCCCATGGTGGTCGACCATGGGAAGGGACTTAGGCTCTCTATGCTCTGTCCTCCTCACCTCGTACCTGTTTGATATCCTGAATAATCATCCTGAATATGGACTCATACTGTGAGTCCTGAAAGAATATTAAGGTTGCCTCTATCCAGTCCTATGATTTAAATAACGTACAGCACATGAGCAGTTTAATTGAGTTGCTATGTTAAAGTACCATGATATTGCCATCTGATATCATCACTGCACCATAGTATAACCATACGGGCAGAGGATGGAAGGTCAGCGATTTGATTTACTTTAAATCGGTCACTTTGTATAGTTTTAACAGGTGTATGTCTCTGTTTCCTCAGACCCCACTGCCCGCCGCACCGCTAAAGCAGGTCCCGCCACACGCAGTCGCTACGCCAGCCAGTGGACCCTGAACCGACCACATCCCCCCGTCTCCTCACACACTCTCACTACCGACTGGAGGCTGCCCACACCCCGCGCCACGGGCTCAGTGGACAAAGAGAGCGACAGCTACAGTGTCAGTCCCTCTCAGGACACAGGTAACAGATATCAGCTTCTGTTTCCTCGGATCACTTTTAGATCTCAGAACTTCCTCCCCAATCCAAAAACAGCATGGTTTTGTCCCCAAATCTGTGATTTTCTGATGTCATACAGATTACTATTATTATCCGTATTTACGTCAATGCTGTTTTTGTTTACGCCAATTTACGCCTATTCTGCTAGAGTTAGTTCAACCAAAATGGAAATTTACTCAACCTCACATTGTTCCAAACTTATAAAATTACATTCATGTTGAAGACAAATGAAGATATTTGTAATGTCCTCTCATCACTTTTGTCCATCCATTGGAATTTTTCAGACTTCAAAAAGTTCAAAAAGACTTTGTAAAGTTAATGTGTTCGTTATATAAAGCGACAATGTCTCTTCAGAAGACTTGTATTAAACTGCTCTATTCATGAGGATTACTGTTTCTCATTACAGATTTGGTTGCTTGGGACAGCAAACTCACAACCTATTATTAAAATGTGTTGCTAATTAAAAGAGTAACTTAACACTAAACCAACTTTTTTTAGTTAATGATCTGTCAGAATGGATCTTTATTAATACCAGTCATAGATTCGTGTAATTTTTCTGACATTTTTGTATAAAGTGTTTTATTTCTACAATATATGGTGTAAAAACGTCTTAGTGTTGCCCTCTTCAGGTTGAACGGTGGCTACTGCAGTTGAATTTTAACTTTGCATTTGGAAAAAAAAAAAGCTGACAGGAAAAATGTTTGAACAGTCAGAAAGAAGGTGGTTATGAAAAGCTTTTTGGGTGCAAAAAACCTTGACTGACATTATCAGTGGAATATATTACCAGAAGGGAAAAAAAATATAAGATATGACCCCTTTATTTAGTACATGACCCTTTGTTTCAGTAGACATTGGTTCGACATCCCGGGTCCGAATCCACTTTTGCTAGTTTAACGATGGGAAAAATGGTCCGCACTCCCAGCGCATGCGCTAAGACCCTATCCCAAATCGCGCACTTCACACGGACTTGCGGTCTCGTGGACTTCGATTGCGCGTGCTCGCCGAGTCCATGAGTCCGTAGGGTGTCCCATTTGGCATTTTAACGCTCTGAAGTGTGCTCAGCAGCGCCCCCTTTGTACCCTTGAAGCGGTCTTCCGCGA
>JAOTRC010000022.1:20446449-20458685 GCA_027497675.1 Cyprinella lutrensis
CGGTACCTAGTCAACCGTTCTCTGAGATTTGTTTTCATGATAATCGAATGTAAAGAGTTTTATCTCTAAAAACTGTTCAGCATATACATTAGTATATGGGGGCATTCAATAATTAAAAAGAAATCACTAATGAAGAAAATGAACGCCGTTCATGCACTTCAGCTCACTTGGCACGTCGTTCGTGGTTCGACTTATTGAGTTTTCCAAAGACGGCTCCTGTCTGTATACATGAAATGCACTGTCTTCATAAAATATCTTCTTGTTAAACGGTCTGTACACTTACACAGTTCTCAATGCTTTGTTTGTAGGGACCCTCATTATGTTATTGTGTTAGTGTGGGGTTATTTTGAGCCTTGTTAGTGGTATTATCTAGCGATTTCTTTTACTTATTATATGCCCCCATTACTAACGTAAACTCTAAACAGTTTTAGAGATAAAACTCTTGACATTCGATTATTATGAAAATAAATCCCAGAGAACAGTCAACTAGGTACTAATGTGTAATTGTGCCGGAGTTCTCCTTTAAAGGGGTCGTGAATTGAGAATACATTTTTTCCTCAAACTTTTTAGATATAAGAGGTCAACAAACAATAAGAATATACTGCAAGTTTCAAAACTTTAAGTTTTTAATCAAATTATAAGTTTCAAAATAATTTGAATGCCTGATCTGTGATCAATTTCTGATATGTAATGATTCATGTATACAGTCAGATGTTCTTTGTCTATGTGCCAGAAAATCAACCCAGTGACTAAATGGTCAACTTCACATTGTTTCTCTTAGTAGGATGAAATAATATGTTGTTTAAACTATATTCAATTATGGAAAGTGATCAAAGAACATCACCTTTGCGATCACTGGAGCTGTCTAACAGTGTGAGTTTATCAGTAACTACTATTGCCAAAACTCCCGTTATAATCAATGACGAATCAATTATTCACATCGTATTTGCACATTTAGTAATGATGAAAGCATTTGCTAGTGTGCAGAAATTGAGTTGCACTAACAAGATCACTGCATTCGTGCGCTCAGCATGATTGCTACAGCTATAGAGAGCCTAAGTCCCCCCCCCCAAGTCTCAATTCTGTCAAAACTGTGCCCTGATTTACACACATGATGTTTGTTAATTAAAAAAAAAATTTGTGTGTGCATTCTGGTACAAAACACTCAGGTATGACGGCGTAACATTACGATTATAACGTAAGACTATTGTAACAATGACAGAGACATTAGCCTCAGTAAAGTTAGCTTCATTCATTGATAGAAAATATGTGCCTTTGGGGTTTGTAGTCTTTGTAATTACGTATTTTCACAGTCTTATACCTCAACGGTTTTACATCAAACTGCGACTTTCTTGACTTTAAAATGTATCTTTTAAATTGACAAACATCATATGTTTAATTCAGGCCACAATTGAAATGAGATCAAAATATTTGTTGTCTCTCGCCATTGACTACCATACAAAAATTTTACGAAATAAGGTCACATGGTGGTCGACCGGAAGGGAAGGGACTCTCTATTGAGAATTTACCACTTTAAATCTCTATGGAGAAAATCAAACATCAGAAGCTTTTAAACATTAGAATGCTTTTAAGCTACTCATGAGTTATGACCACTTTTACTCGAATTTATTACGGTTCGTTGTTGACCTATTTATTATGGTAAATTTGGACTTGATTTAACTCCTCTAAAACTTGTTTTAGTATGCTAATTATAATAAAAATCTGTTAAGGGACTAGATTTTTCACTATAGATTTATATTACGACTGTGGCTATAGTTTCTAAATATGAAGGCTACTGACTTTCATAACAAATGCTATAGATTAAGAACAAAAAAGTCAAAATTGGCCTTAGCATGGTAATGAGGAGCCATCACTGCACTTACCTGTTACTATAACAAATGCTACGGTTAAACAATCGCCACAACTATGGCACGTTTTCATTAGGTCAAGCTAGAATCAGTGTGTAAAATGTGTTCTAATGATGGCCGATAGGAAGGACCTGGCCTTCAAATATTCCAAGAGATGACAGATGAAATAATTTTGGGTCTGATGGACTGATAAGGAGTAGGAAATAAACTATTTCAATAGAAGAATAGAATATTTTCCGTAAATTTGGCAATGGCACTTTGAATTAGAACATTCTGTCAAACTGATAAGGTTCCTGGTGTTTAAATTATATAAAATACATCATATAGCCTATCCTACAAGTAATTAGCCTAATTTTGTATTTAACAACCAACTTTGCATGTGTGGATGATCCCACAAAAAAAGCCATTTTGCAAAAATAAATAAATAAATAAAATAAAATAAAAATTGTTCAAACCAAAACTATGCCCTGGTCTTGTCGCTAGTTGCTTTGCATGGTCAATAGCTGTTTAGCACAACAACCAAAGTTTACATGGAAGACAAAGGATTCAGTGTTGGTTTTAGGCACGGTGGATAAGAGGAACAAGAACGACTACTATGAGCACAGCATACACAAACACTGACCTGGTTTATACATTTTGCTATTGGTTTATAAGAGTTGCTTTTTAGCTTTTGTTTCAAGCAAATTCCCCGTGTGCACTTATCATTGTGTCTCAGTGGTCATTAAAGAAGACCACAGCACATATGTTATATGTTCTTTAACCTGTAAACATACAATTCTTGGAGGGTCAACAACTAAAGTGTGGAAATTGTAAATGATGCTTACAGCTTTTGTATAGAAATTATTCTTTTTGTTGTTAAATAAGTAAAAATAAGCAGGAATATATTTTCTAACCAATATATGTTGTATATCAAATTATACTGCGCTTCCATTTTAATCATAACATGAATAAATGTAAAGATGTTGATGTGAGAGATGTGCAGTTACATTTTAATAAAATTACACCACCTAACGTATCTTTGATTGATGACGTGCAATAACTTTGCAACCACACACACACAAAAATCACCCAGCATGCGGATTTCCTCTTATTTCCCTTAGAGTCTACTTCAGTCAGTCCAAGATCACTAGTATTAATATTTCATTATTCCCATTACTGAATGTGTCTACACACTAAGAACGTGCCTTTCATCTTCACTGTCATTTCATTTTCTGTTCACTTATTTTTCTTTAGTCCGCTCCCAGTGTCCATCTCCCTGATCTGTCATGTTGAATTAGGCTGCAGGAGCACTCAAGACCTCGCATGTCTTGTAAAGGACAGACGCAGTGCAGGTCACAGCCTCCATGAGACCTGAGGCCACGGCCACCCAAAGTGATTGTCACTGAGGTTGAAGTCAGAATGAATTTTGAAAATGAAAAGTGTCCCCATTTGTTTTCAAGTTATGGCTTTAATGGTGGATTATTGATATTGTGAATAGGTCTCATTTCCATAGAAACCATGTGTTTGTCTTCACAATTATCAATTCACACAGGGATCAACCGTTCTGGACTGAACTTCTGCACACCAACCATGGCTTGGAATATAGTGGAATATGGCTTTGAATAAAGCCTAGTGCACAATAACCATTTCATGATACTTTATGGTGCTTGGCTCGGAACAACATGAAAGTGAGTAAATTAATTAATTTATTTATTCATTTTTTGGGTGAACTACCTATTACTTCAATCACTGACTTTCTATACTCGTAATCCTAAAGACCGATCCACCAATCAGAGACATTGCTTTTACCATGAAAATCATGACAGAAGCTTCTGACTACACATTGCCATAAATGACAAAATCAAGTTAGCCTCAATGCACTTTGAAGCCGCTCATTTGGCCATGTATTTTATCAGCCCATGACCTTGCCATAGGCCTACCACTTTTTAAATATTTGACAGTAAACTTCAGATATAAACAAATATATTTAGGGCCTAAATATATTTTAATAGCCTATATCTGAAGTTTAGGCTACTGTAAATTGTAGGCCATATCTGTGAGCTGTAGGTTGCTGTTACACTTGCAGTGAAAATAAACAGCAGGACATTATCCATGCACATTAAAGTCAGCATGATACTCTTTTAGTAGATACTATAGTATTATTTTCATCGAAATTAATTAAATGGTTCGATCGTTGTTTGCTATTGCAGGTTGGCTGCAGGAGCTAATCAGGACCGCCTGCATCGCAGTTCATCGCGGAATGAAATGTCATTAACGCTAAATCACCACGCGATGGCAGCAAATGGCCACAGCAGTACGGTGTACATGATTTTAGGACATCCTCAGACCTCAGACATGGTACTGTGTAATAAAGGCATTTTTGCTAGTATAGTAAAAATTCAATTAGAGAGCTCTACAGTTCAATTCTTTCTTGTAACAATTACGATTAGAGAGCTCTATTGTTCTAAGTGTTCAATAATCAATCACTCCATTGCAGGTTCACCGCGCTCCTGTCCTCGACGCTCACGGATTTCAGAGACAGCGCTCTCTTCGCTCTGTGAAAAATTCCATTCTGTGTACATAAATTAAATGAAAATAATAATAATAATAATAATAATTATAATAATAAGAAACAAACCTATTAGGCTATAATTTCAACGTGGTTTATTGGGACATAGTTGTGTGCAAACATTTAACCAATGCTATGAAATTCATGTTTAAATATATAAAAATGATATCATAAGGTAAACTATGAAACTACTAATGATTAATCAAATTAAAAGAAATACTGATTCTGTCATGTCATGTGATATAGTGTCTTTGATGCTGCATTATTTATACAAGGCCAGGGACACCAGTGTGTGTGTGTGTGTGTGTGTGTGTGTGTGTGTGTGTGTGTGTGTGTGTGTGTGTGTGTGTGTGTGTGTGTGTGTGCTGTCCCCAGCTGCCCCTTGACATTTTATTGCAAGATCAAAACACAACTCAAATTCTCTGCATAGCCTGCTGACAAGAGCAATCGTGTAGGGATTATTTTGTACCAACAGAGGGGGCTGAAAGCAAATATAGATAATTTACTCTCAAATGAGCCTAATAATGCAAAAGTAGGGATAGTAAAGATACATCAAAAATATACAGTGAAAATAATGTACAATAATAAAATGATATTATATGAGAAGATATGTACAGTTTACTATGTTTTGAAATGTGTTTTGTTACGTCAATTTGTTTTGTAGCCTACTTCTTTACTATTTTTATTTGTGGGATTTTTTTATTGCATTGTATGAGGTTTTATATTAAATTTTATTTACACACTTAAACATAATAATAATAATAATAATAATAACAACAAATTATTTAAGAAATTAGTTTATGGAGGCCACAGCCATTAATAAACAAAACCATACATTTCAGAATAGTCTCAGCACCATAGGCTATGTGGACAACATGGACCAGTGTAATAAACACGCAATGGTTTTGGTTGGATTGGACACATGCAAAATTATTTTATTGCATTTCTTAAACAATATTCGTCAAAAATAAAGTTTCTTAATGTTAAAATGAAGGATGTGTTCAATAGTTAGCGTTATATATCTTGATGACATGTGCCAGAGCTGTGACTGTTAGAGGAGGCGCATGTGGAGAGGTTAAAGTTGACGCTTCCGGCCGGTGTTTCTCTTCGTCGCTCCGCTTCGCGCAGACAGTCCTTCACTCAGCAAAGCCATGTCCAACGTCGCCGATACCAAACTATACGATATTCTCGGGGTCTCCCCCTCGGCCTCCGAGAACGAACTGAAAAAGGTACGCATTCATGTGTCTTGTCTTTAATTTCGGTGGTTGTTCGCGCTGTTTCAGTGTGAAGATGTTTATGTGTGTGTGAATCAGGAAGAGGGAGAGATTAGCACTGAGCTAAAGCTCGTCGTGAGTTTGGCCTAGTAGTATCTATAGTTACCAGATCCTCGGACAAAACCTACGAGATGGAGCGGTGGTGTGGGTTGTAATCAAGCCGATCTTCTGTCTCTTTACATAACCATTTACCTGTGTGTGTTTGAACTTAGCCGTGACTTGAACATTAGCGCAGTCATTGCAAAATTACATCGTCATGTAACGTTAGCGGCTCAAAACACAGTTAGCATCAGATCACAGTGTGGCTGGTGTGTAGGCCTTGACTCTGGGCTTTTCCATTTCCATCATGTGTCATAATGCCAAAGACTGAGGTCACATAATACAACTAATTGCGTAGGATGGTCCTGTGGTTATTTTATATTCGTTGTCAATTTGAATTGGTCATGTTATGTTTTGGGCGAAGATGGATTTCAGCTCTGGTGCAACCCACACAGAGTCGATAAACAGACTTGAATTATTTGTTCAATTAGGAGCGTTAGTAGTTTCGACTCCCCACTTTGTTGTTTTTGGATTATGATATTAATTTGCGCTGTTCAAGCGGCTTCATGTAAACGTGACGCACAAACTGATACTCCGGTTCTCTAATCATATACTAAAATCTAGCTATATGCTTGGCATGAGTAATTCTTTCTACTTGAGCACGTGTTACTTTTGTTAAGACAACTGTTTAAATGCGGGATGTTGTTTCGTTGATGCTTTCTGAAGTGAAACTAACCTTCTGAAATATTAATATATTTCAGGCTTATCGGAAATTGGCAAAGGAATATCACCCTGACAAAAATCCAAATGCTGGGGACAAGGTAAGAATACTTGAATAATAATATAATGACTTTTACCCAAATATAGTGCACATTCATATAAGACGACATGCAGAAATCGTAAACACTGTTAAGTGAGTGTGTTGTGGAGGGATTGTGATCATTTTGTGCTATTGAGTTCAATTGGGAAATGTTGAAATATTTTTAAAATCTTGGTTAAAGTTCATTTATTTGAAATTTTGTTTTTTGAAAAACAAGTGAAGTTCTATCTAATGAAACCTGAGTGTCTTTTGAAGGGACATGATGGCTTTATATGTTGAACTGATGTAAATTAGCCTTTTGTTTACACCGCACATAAATCAGTACACATACAAAAAGCACATGAAAAACTAAACAAATGCCAAAACATGCTTGATTGAAAAATGAGAATATCTGCTTGCTTGGATGTGTTTTTGTTTTTTTGGAGAATCAAAGTTTTGGTAGAATGGACTTTATATCAGGTTTCATTTAAACATATCTCGGGTATGTGTTTCATTTACACATATCTCAGGTTTCATTTAAAATGTCTTGTTTTGAAGATGAATGTCTTTTTGGTTTGGATGTCAGAATAAACTTTTGGGTGAACTACCCATTTAAAGTAGTAATAATGCCTTTATTCAAAGATTTAATCTATTTTTTTTACAGTTCAAAGAGATTAGCTTTGCATATGAAGTACTAACTACACCAGAGAAGAAGGAATTGTACGACCGTTATGGGGAACAGGGTCTGCGAGAAGGTGGCTGTGGAGGAAGTGGGATGGATGACATATTTTCCCATATTTTTGGCGGTGGTCTGTTTGGCTTCATGGGTGGACAGGGTCGGAGCAGGAACGGAGGGCGGCGGCGAGGAGAAGATATGGTCCACCCCCTGAAGTAAGTGAAATCACAAGGCTTCCACTTTTTAGAGAATTGTGTAAAATTGTTGCTCTATTCGGTCCTTAAGCGGTCGCATTGACCTCCTTTCTATTTCCCCCTCTCCTACTGTGGCCAAGCACATGTATAGTTAAGCTTTAAATCCAAACACCCCCTCTGAATAAATGATCAAATTACTAAGCAACCACTGAATGGAATGACACAAAAGAGGTATAATTTTAAATCTTAGAAACTCAACTTTTAGGCATGTTTTAGCTTTTTATATATATATATATGTTTTAGTTTACCTCAAGAGCATCCAAGATGCAGGTGTCTTTGTTTCCACAGTAGTTTCAGTTTTGATATGTTAACGTCGAACCGTTCTTGTCTGTCAGTCTGTCATATAATAAGGGTTTATGGGGATCACCCTGGGTTCACCTCATAGAGCATGTACAGAGAAGTCAAATTTAAACATGACTGAATGATTCATGAATGTAAGTACACATTGATGGCTTAAGACACGAAACGAGCTGTTTGTGTGAGAAAACGAACAGTATTTATATAGTTTTTACCTCTTGTAACCACAGCCACGTCCAACTGATCTGAAGGCATGGGCGCTTCTCTCTGCGCATGCGCCAGAAGTGATCTCTCGCGCGTGTACGTCACTCATTGTGTTTACACAAAGATGTTGGAAGTTTTACCTTTCACTGTGATGATCTAAATATCGAAATCGTCTTCCATTGCGTTTTCCTGTATATCTAAATATGTTTATAAAATCCGTAATCTCTGTGTAAACTCAATGAGTGACGTTCATGCGCGAGAGATCACTTCCGATTCGTCGATTAAAGTAGAGTACCTGATTTAAAAAAAAAAATCCTCGATTGCAATTTACCTGTGTCGAGGGACCACAAGTGTGGCAAAATACTAAAAGTGGCGCATTTCACGGACGAGAATCGATGAACCACATTATTATGCCGTTTTAGAAGTCTACCCAATCTATTTAAAACCATTTATAATAGCATAGTGCTATCATGAAATCACAAAGGCTGTTATTCAGTTAAAAAACAATGCACTTTATTTTGTTTTATTTTTGTTAGTTTATATCATTTTTTTACATGGTGTATTTTAGCTGCGTAGTTCCATAAAAACCTTATGATTACTTTGATACTTTATGAAAAAATTAATGATTGTTATATATTTAGGTAACACTTTAACATTGACAAATACAGTTACAAATGTATTGTTCATTGTTAGTTCATGTTGGTTACTTACTGCAATAAATAATGAATCATATTGTACCTAAATTTCTTCATGTTAGTTCATACTCATAGTACATTAATGTTAACAAATACAACCTTTGGTTTTTTTAATATTGTATTAGTAAATGTTGAAATTAATATGAACTAAGATTAATAAATGCTGTAGAACTATTGTTCATTCTTAGTATGTTAACTAATGAACCATATTGAACATATTCTACTGTCTTTTATCAGCAGTTTCTCAGCTTGAACATGTCAATTAATGTAATATAAATTTATATTTTCTAATTGTTTAAAAAGTGTTTTATAAAACGATACCTACCCTTTGACTCTCTTTGCTATAGTTTTGGATTTATGAGTCTTTACTTTTGTGTATGTCAATCAGAAAAAAAAACAACAACTCTAAAAATGCTTTCAGGGCTTAGGAGATTAAACATGTTAAGGTTGTTTTGGAGAGGGGGTTTCCAATCTGTTTTTAGGCTGCTTTTGCAATATTCTGGAAGAGCTTTCTCACCCTTTTTTCCTCCCATAGGGTGTCACTTGAAGATTTGTACAATGGAAAAACAACCAAATTACAGCTGAGCAAGAATGTTCTTTGTAGCACTTGTAATGGGTGAGTAAGATTTAACTTAATTCACGACAATTAGATTAGAAATTAGAGAACAATTTGTAATGATGAGTGTCCCACCACACCCATTTGAGTTTCTGGATTTTGAAATCAGTCTGAGCTGTACAGACCACAAAGGCTTTTAAAGAGTTTGAATATTGCCCTTTACTTAATTCATGTGTTGAAGTGTTCGTGAAACTGTGGCTGTTTTTTGTTCCCTCAGTCAAGGTGGGAAGTCTGGTGCGGTCCAGAAGTGCACAGCCTGCAGAGGGCGTGGTATGCGCATAATGATCAGACAGCTGGCTCCTGGCATGGTGCAACAGATGCAGTCAGTGTGCACTGACTGTAATGGTGAAGGTAAGGGACTGGAGTCTGAATCCACTCTGACCAGTAGTGTTTCGGAGTTGTGATTCTCAGCCAGCATGTTCATGTGGACCGAAGTTTTGCTCATGGTTTCATTATGATCCAGGTGAGGTGATCAGTGAGAAAGACCGCTGCAAAAAGTGTGAGGGAAAGAAGGTGATTAAAGAAGTGAAGATTCTGGAGGTGCATGTGGACAAAGGTATGAAGCACGGACAGAAGATCACCTTCGGCGGTGAGGCTGACCAGGCACCTGGAGTAGAACCTGGAGACATTGTCCTGGTCCTGCAGGAAAAGGAGCACGAGGTATTTCAATAAGCTCTTTCTTATTATTTTTATTTGAAAGGGACAGTGCTCATTAATGAACCGTGATAAGGTACAGAAATTTAGTAATTAGGCCTAAATTTAAAATGACACATGAGTTCATTGTGTAAATTAAATCTAGATTAATCTTTATTGAAGTTGTTTTGATTAACATTGATGACATGGATAGCAGCAGGTATTTAAGGCTGCTGGCCCTTTAGGCCTAATGCACTGATCCAATATAATGAAACACATCTGATTTCTTTCTCTACTGTTTGTTCTCTTAAGACATAACCAAATGTATTTACAAAAATACTTTGAGTATTTTTACACCATTTTGTGTGTGTGTCTGTTCAAGCACAAGGAGATGCGAAAGAGGAATCAATTGTTTGCGCGCTGTCTGAAACGTGTGCCTGTGTTTGCTTCAGGTGTTTTAAGCAAACCAGACGTGACAGTTGCGAGGAACCCAAACTCAATCAGGTGACAAAATGGAGGAATAAAAACCTCGGTAGAAACCAGGCTCAATTTGTGGGCAGGATCTCCTCCGGCCAAAAAATGAACATTGTGTGGTTTAATCACTGGCTATATCACAAGTCAAAAAACAGATTGTGATTGGTATCATTCAAAATCTTTCATCCAGTTCCTTCTTGAAGATTAGATTTATTTGTATGGAGATGAAGTTGGCTTTCTGGGTCTGTGCAGAAGACTTCTCTGGTTCTTGTGGTCTTTGCTGGGGATCTGTGCCGATGTCTGTCGTCAACAAGGTCTTCACAGGATATAGTTTAGGTCTAGTTACCATGGTCACTTCTGACATTCAGGGCGTCTTGTGGTGGCGTCCAGGTCCACCATCTGGTCTGGACATGGCCTGGACCCAGCTGACTATAGTAACCTCTGAATAAGGATGAGACAGACAGACAGATTAATATCAGCATAGATGCTTTTCTTCTTACGATGTAACCAGGACATCAGATGTTGTGGGAAGTGTTCCGGTTGACCTGCATAATGCTGCCTAGTGCCGAAGCGTCCTTTTGTAGATTGAGTTTAGAAATGTACTAGTGTATTGTGTATGCAAGGTTAAAGTGATGTTTTTAATCTAAATTTAAACTTAAAAGTGTTGTTTTGGAGACAGACACAGATTTTTTTGGTTGTTAAATAGGAAAAGGATCTTCCGCCTGTTGTTGATTTTGATATTCTAGGTATTATCAACTGGCCAGAATTTTGAGATCGCAAAAGATGTGAAGGACTTTGTCTTCAAGCTCGCTGAAGTACTGAGGAGCCTAAACCAATTCAGGAGCAGGTTTTTTGGAACCAACCCCTGATTACTGGAAGCTGAATCAGTACCGATCACTGATTACAGGGTCTATTTGAAGGCTTCTATCTATCATGTAGCATTACTTGGTAAACTATATTTAACCACATTGTACATTTTAAGTATTACATTCAAGAGAAGACAATGTAACATGAATTGACAGCTGTGTATTTATTTTCAAGCAAAATGTCCAGCATATTAACTTAGCAGCTTAAGGCTTGACATACAACTTTCCTGTAGAATATAAAATAAAATAAATAAAAGACGGATCCTCTCCCTCTTCAAATTTAGCTTTAGACTTAAACTAAAAGCAGCAACAATAAAAGCTATAGCCGAAATAACGTTTCAAGCCATCAGTTTTTTCTAATACACTTGAATTATTAGTAGAGATTATTAAAATTATTTTATTATCAAAATTATTGTAAACAGATTAAGAAAGACACCACTACTGGTCACATCTGTATGGTTTGATTGATTTTAAATCCAGTGAAGTCTGTCCCACCATGTACCTAATATAAATAAATAAAACATCTCCAGTTAACTAGCAGAGCATTCATTTAGTCTGCTATTAAATAAGAAATCTAGCACTGAATGTGTTTTTGAACTCAAGCTGTGTGCTCGTTGCCGCGGCGATCAGTGTCATGGATACAGTGTTCTCTGTGCCTCGCGAAGTCTTCACTCGGAGGCGCGCTTCAATCTATGGTCGTTGCGGACTCTGTTCATTCCGTTGAAATCACAAAATAAAACAAACGTGTCCCTGCTTGATTTGGACTAACCACTGATGAACATATTCGGTTTTGATGAGAGAAAAAAATATATAGACCATTTCAAAAGATGTAAACAACACTGGCCCAGAAGCACTTCCTGTTACAGTTTGTAACTGTTTTCTTTATTTCACATGTAAAGAAAACATCTTAAAGATGTTAACTCTTTGATTCAGTTTTAAATGTTCTGTTGGTTGTATTTTATCCCAGCTTTTATGTAGTGTTAAAAAACTGAA
>JAOTRC010000022.1:20462256-20476757 GCA_027497675.1 Cyprinella lutrensis
ATACAATATTTATATTTATATGTAATATAAATTATATATAAATCTATACACAGTATATACATGAAAATATTTCTTAAATATATACAAACATGTGTGTGTATTTATATATATAAAATAATTATACACAGTGCACCCACATAGATTATGTAAACACAAACTTTTATTTTGAATGCGATTAATCGTTTGACAGCTCTAATATATATACATTAACTAAATTAATAACTTTTTTTTTACAACAAAAATAAACCATCACTTAACTTAAGCTTCTGGACTATGACATAATGTTTTTCTAGATCTGCTGTACAGCAGAAACAATTTTTTTTTGCATTATCTTCCTTTTATCTCTGAAAATGTACTTTGAAATAATCTGCATTGTGAAAAGATTGCTTGATTGATTGATTAATACTTTATTTATCCCGAGGGAAATTCAGGGTTTTTTTCTTAAAAAAATAAAATAAATAAATAAATAAAAAAACGCTATATAAATATAGGTGACTTGACTTAATTTGACTACTGCACTAATGTACAGGATGTTTAAAATAATGTGTGTTTTGAACAGTAAAACATTTTAACCTGTTTTATTCCAAAAAACAAAACAATGAACATTTACATTATCATCACATGATTTTAAAATATATCAAATCAAGTGTTGTTAATGGTATGGACAGATGCACAAACACACTTTTCAAGCAAGACATTTGAGAGAAATCTTTATGAAGTGAAAAACTATTTGTGCGAACTAGAGAACTGACTTCATCTACTAAAAATCACCTTAACACCAGCTGATTTGAAGACACACGTGATGAAGAAATGTGGCATTAATGAAGAGATCCTGCAGCATTTTAGCACAAACAATGTTAAACTTGTGTCAGTCAATGCAGATCTAGTTGATTCATGTTCTTGCTGGAATATGTTTGTCTTTCCTTCAGTATAGAGAAAGTCCCACTGGATAAAGCTCTGAACTTGAGCTTGTACCTCAGTAAGGAGTCTGAGATCATGCCAGTGACGCAGGGCTTCAATGAGCTGGTGCCGCTTTACAAACTCATGGAGAAGAGAAACATGGAGGAACTGGAGAACCAGATGAAGGTAGCGCTTGGAGAAATGATCAAGTACTGCGATGTTTTGGATTTTAAAGGGATACTTCACCTCTAAATATATAAAGTCAAAAAATTAATTTCATTTAATTAATAAATTAAAAGTTAATTTAATTAAATTTTATTAAATTGTTAAAATTTTACGAATCCTTTTTGATTTTTAAAATTAAATTAAAACAGAATCCAGAAAAATTCAGATGGAAAACAGAAATTTGGGAAAAATTTATTTCATTTAATTAATTTACTTTTTAAAAAATTAATTAATGTATTTTAAAAAAATAATTTCATTTAATTAATAAATTAAAAATTAATTTCATTAAATTTAATTAAATTGTTAAAATTTTACGAATCCTTTTTGATTTTTAAAAATAAATTAAAACAGAATCCAGAAAAATTCAAATGGAAAACAGAAATTTGGGAAAAAATTAATTTCATAGTGTACTAAATTTCAACAAACTGTTGGTGGTTTTCTGTTTTAACAGGGTCATTTAGTAAAGTTATTCAAGACACTGATTGACCGTCAGCACTGGTCTGATGACGGGTCTGTGTCCGAGCGGATGCTCAGGAATTACCTGCTGTTGTTTGCCTGCGTGCGCCGTTACCCGTCCTGCGTCGTCAACGCCTCTGAACGCTTCCAGAAGTGGAAAGAATCTGATGGCAAACTGTGGTAAGAGTGTGTTTGGTTCACATAACATCCACATTATACATTCTGCATGCTTTTAATTCGCTTTATATCGTTTGTTTGGTTCAGGCTGCCTGCGGACGTCAGTTTGGTGGTCTACACTGAAGGTGCGCGCACGGATGAGGGTTGGGACTTCCTGTTGGAGAAATACAAGCGATCCGCCTCACCATCGGAGAAGTGGATTATTAAAGCCGCCCTCGCGTACACTCCATTAACTCACAAGCTTCAGTGGTGAGTCTGGAGACATGAAGCTGCTGAGGTGTCACATGACATTTTCAGAGTTCACCCAAACATGACGTGGAGTATGAATCATTAATGGAGATCAAAAGGTCAACATTCTTGGCATTTAAATGAAAAGATCTTCACTTTAAAGTCGAGCAAAAGCATGATTCATTTCTTACCTTTTCTATGCTGAGTGTCTTTAAGGAAGTCCTGTTATGCTTTTGTTCATCTTTCTTTAGTGTGTAATGTTGATGTTTGAGCATGAAAAAGCTCTACAAAGTTCTTCTCCATATCAGTTTCAGTGTTTCTGAACTTCTGAAACGCCTCCATTGTAGTCTTGAGTTTCTTCCGGAAACGAACACCTCACAATATTCCTCATTTAAATAATTAATATGCAGAATAAAGGGGCGGGGCCTGGTTGAGTGAGGTAGTAGTGTGTGAAAATGATGGTTATGGTAAGGGGCGGGACATTTCCCAAACACACTCAAAGTGCTTGATCAATCACAACACACTTTTCCAGCCGACCAATCGGAGCACAGTGTGCTTTTCAGAAGGAGGGGCTTCATAGACAGGAAGACAGGAACTAAACAGAGCGTTACTGACAGACTGGGAAGAGAGGAGCCGCAACAGTGGGAAAATAATGTTGTAGAGCCCAAAAACAAAATCAAGACTTCGAAAAAGGGGCATAATACATAATCTATGCTGTGTTTTTCTTGCTCATTCTGTCCAGGCTCTTGGAAAGAAGCTTGGAGGGAGAGATAATGAAAACTCAAGACCTGCCGTCACTGGTCGTCACTGTCAGTAAAAACCCAAAAGGCTTCAAACTCGCCTGGGAGTTCATGAAGACCAACTGGGGGAAATTTGTGAAAAAGTGCGTATCAGATATCCATCTGAAACATATTGCTCGAATATCTACCTGAAGACCTTATTATATGATCAAATAAATTTTATGACTCATCATGGCATGATAGATAGTGAATATTAGTGGTGTATTGAATCTGAATCCTGATTTCAGGTTTGATCTGGGTTCTTCTGCAATATCTCGCATGGCGGTTGGAGTGACCGATCAGTATTCCACCAGAGAAATGCTGGATGAGGTACTTTGGTGACTTTTACATATATTTTCCTGCTTAAAGGTGCAGTGTTTAATATTTAGGAGGATCTGTTGACAGAAATGCAATATCATACTCATATGTTTTCAGAGGTGTATAAAGACCATACACAATGAACCGTTTTGTTTTTATTAGCTTAGAATAAGCCATTTCTATCCATTTCGATAAAACACCCTAAACGGACAAACGCGCTTCGTCACTATGTTCTTCGTTCTTCGTGCCAAAAAGCTGCTAAAGTCAGCGAATTAAACACTGAGGAACAAGTAATCGCAATAACATATTGTTTTACTGAATAATCATGTAAACCTAATTTTTAGGACTCATATCAGTGATGTATAAAAACTGTTTTGTTTTATATCACGTCAGATTATATCTGGTTAATGCCATGCATAACCAAAAGCGGTGATCCAAGAACTTGAAGCAGTTGTTTGTGTTGTTCCTGTAGGTTCAGGCCTTCTTCAGTTCACTAGCGCAGGATCAGGGCTCCGGGCTCCGCAGCGTCCAACAGGCCCTGGAGAAAATCCAGCAGAACATCCTCTGGATGGACAGGAATGTCCCACTGCTGAAGGCCTGGCTGGACATGCAGTCGCTCCAGGATTGAGTTCTGACAACTCTAGAGACTGTGTGTGTGTGTAACTCCAGACTGCACCTTTACAAGGGACTTCACATTGGAAGTGTGTTTGAATCAGCTCTGATATCATGATGCTAAACATGGACATTTGAATAGGCTGCAATAAAATGTGTCTAAATGTGAAATGTTTATGCAAAATATCAACTTAATTTAAGTAGTGATGCATTGATGTCTCTTTTATTTTTAACAGAAATTTCTAAACTTAAATTTATCCAAATAAAATAAAACTATAAAGTCTTATTGATAATCAGTTAACACTCAAATTAAAACAGAGTCGTAAATAACCATTTAAATGGCAGAATTTATCAGGTTTAGGCATTGACACAAATTTCACAATTCGATTTAGATTCAGAAGCTTGATATTAAACTTCAATTCTATTGAATATCGATTCATCTGGGTATGCATCCTACCACTAAAACCCCAGTAAATTTACGAGGAGGATATTGTTTACAAGCAATTTTTATTGCCGTTGAAACTGGTTTAGCGACTACACGACAATACAGATTTCAATAAGTTGTGGATCTTTCATCATGCCTTTTATTCATCCATGTTTACTTTGTGCTTTTAAGGGATTGTTCACTTTGAAATTAATTGTTGGTATGTTTTAGTTTACCTCAAGGGCATCCAAGATGTAGGTGTCTTTGTTTCCACAGTATTTTCAATTTTGACATTTTTCGGTAAAACCGGTGTTGTCTGTCAGTCATATAATGCAGGTTTAGGGAGAGCATGCACAAAGAGCATACACGCAGAGAAGTAAAAATTAAATATGATTTAATGACTAGTGAATGTAAGTACACACCGTTTATTTACATCTATTTAGATATATCGAAATCGTCTTCCATCGCGATTTCCCGTATATCTAATATGTTTAGTGAAAGGTAAAACTCCATGTAAAACAATCTCCATGTAAAACGAAATCTCTATGTAAACAATTTGTGACGTAGACCCGCGAGAGATTTTCACATGACGTGACGCCACTGGCGCGAAATGTAAATTGAGGGCAGGAAGTGATTTGCTCTATTAGAAAGAACTAAAACACACTCAACACAATGCCTGTGTTTGCGTCGTTTATCGTTACTTAAAACGGTCAAACCAAGAGGAGTTTTTATCGTGTATCTGAAGTTGTTGTTCATAAGGGGGGAAATGCTAGAAATTGACCGAAAAACTCCGGAAACGGCTTGCAAATCTACGTCTGCGGTCGAAAGGAGCTGAATGGGAAAATCACAGTGTGTGCAGCGATGACTTCGTCGAAGGTGAGTTAATACAACAAGTGTCTATGTTTGTGTAATGTGTAACGTTAATGTTTCCGAACTTTGTAAAGTCAAAGTATGTCTGCAAGACGAGGTAGTTCATAGTTGCTGATATCAACCGCCTCTATGGCTGGACAGGGTTCCTACAGGGTCAGAAGCATTGAATTTATGAATTTGGAAATAATACCTTAAAAGTCTTTAAAAAGTCTTGAATTTTGATATCTGGGCCTTAAAAATTGTGCTGTGTGTCAGTGTTAATTTCATTGACGAAAATAACAATGAAAACTTTTCTTCAACAACATTTTTTCACTGACGAAAACGAGACGCTGGTTTTGAATGACAAAAACTGTGACGAAAATCTATTGACATTTTCGTCAACGAAAAAAAAACCTAGATGAAAATGTTAGTGTCGATCTGGGAAGCGATCCAGTCAGAACTAATGTCCTGTGTGTGTTTAGCTAATGTTAAAACACAACTTAACATTGTTCAGCAAACTTTCTTGTGGCCTACTGAATGTTTTTATTTTACCTGCTTGGCTTATCATCTTTTACTCATTCCACATTTGATAAATAAATTAACACAAATTGAATTATTTTGTTTTTCTTTGCTGGTAGGGACGGGAAATTGGTATTAATTTTTTTATATAAAAGGTCTTAAAAAGACTTGAATTTAACTTGAAGAAACCTGTAGGAACCCTGCTGGAAAACCTTTCAATTCAGTTGAAAAATTGCTCCTCTTCATAACATAAGGATCACGTCCGTCCAACATATGGTTGATTTTTTGTTTACATCTTTCTCTTGTTATAGCGTGTAAAGTAGTACAGTAGTACTTTCCTCCATCTCGTCCATTGCGCTCTTCACTCCTTGGCTCCATCTGAATTTTGCGCATCATCATAATCCCGTGACTGAAAACCAGCTATTGAAACGGTTCAGTTGGACATTTGATTCAGATCAGTTCGACGGCTGTTGTTAACCAGAGGTAAAAACTACTGTTCGTTTTCTCACACAAACCGCTCGTTTCGTGTCTTAGGCCATCAGTATGTATTCACGAGTCATTAAATCATGTTTAATTTGGACTTCTATGTGCATGCTCTTTGAGGTGGACCCCCCTAAAACTGCATTATATGACTGACAGACAAAACCGGTTTGACCGAAAAATGTCAAAATTGAAAATACTGTGGAAACAAAAACACCTGGATGCCCTTGAGGTCAGCTAAAACATCAAAAATGAATTTCAAAGTGAACTATCCCTTTAAACAGGTCATGAATTGAGAAATCAAATCTTTTGACATATAGGAGGTCATTGTATTAAAAAATATCCTGTAAGTTTCAGAACTCAACTTCCTTCTTAGTCCAAAAACAGATTTTACTGAAACCAAGGACTAGTTTTGGATTTTGCCTCATTCTGTGTCAGTGTGACAAAAGAAAGCTTATGCAGGAGAGCAATGCCTACTTCTCATTTCCTCTTTAGCCCCGTCTACCCATTCTTGCATGCCATTTAGTTGTAAATTGAGGCAAACAGGATTATTCTGGTAACAAACATACTCTGTTATTGACGTAACCTCGGTTCTCCCAGTTAGTGTCCTAAGGGAGCTAATCACATTAACAGTGTTTCACACAGTCAGGGTGAACATCTTCAGCCTGAACTGTGTAACATTACGGGTCTTACTTTTGCCCATGGAGAAATTTTATCAATTAGCAAGCGGTGCTCAAGCGGTTGGCCATGCCTCTTGTGGAGTGTGCTTTAACACTTAAAGGACGCTTCAAGGACATTTCAAGCCTTTAGACGTGTATGCCAGCGCCATGGCATCAACTATCCATCTGGATAGGCTCTGTTTTGATGCGGCTAGTCCCTTAGCATGTTGACTGAACGAAACAAAGAGCTGCTTAGTCTGTCTGAAAACAGACAAGAGACTTAATCGATTAATGCCATGACTGGGCAAAGGAAGCTTGCATCCTTTTCCTCGTAAACCGGCAGGACAGACAGGCAGATAGGCACGGATCCGTGTCTTGGTTTGAGTATCTTTTTCGAGTCATTTTGCCCAAATTTCATTCACATCGCGTTTACTGGAATTGCTTGTTATTCCCCTATGCACTTCACTGAAGCAAGAGCCATAGGAAACACTGTCTTGAATGACAGATATTTCGTGTCAGACAAATGGATTGGCAGATGACCAGATCATTTTTCCCCAGTGACTGGCCAGTCACAGGTTTTGTAAAGGCTGCTATGGCCGCCACATAACTTTGAGTATGGATGGGGTTCTGTCCTTATCCAGTAGCTTTTGAAGGAAGTAGAGAACTTCCGTAACCCTGCAGTCTAGGGGTGTACCAGCCAGAAAACACAGATCATTTTTAAGAGTAGAGCCGTCAAGTAGATGGCGCTCTAGCCTCCGTGATCATGTTTAACTCTCCCTCCGGGAGGTTTGCGGGTTGCCCGTTGATTGCCCATGCGTGCTATCAGGGACCACAGTTCCGGGCGAGGATGCCAAATCGAGCCCTTGGTCTGAGAGAGGTCTTTCCTCATCGGTATTGGTCATGGGGCAGTGCTTGTCAGCTGCATCAGAACTGGGAACCAAGCCTGGTTTTTCCAGAGCGAAGCCACAAGTAGCACTGAGCATCCGTCTTCCCTGATTCGTTCCAATACCTGAGGCAGGAGCGAGAAGGTGGGGAAAAGCATAGAGTGGGCAGCGGGGCCAGCGCATCCTTGCTCTTGGAGAAAAACATTTTCTTGGGACGCAAACATCTCTACCTGCACTCTGACGAATGTCTTCCACAGAAGTAGGACCGTCTGCAGGTGCAGAGACCATTCTCCTGCTGGAACATTATTTCTGGACAGTGACAGTCTGTCTGGATTCCTGATGATGAGACCCAGCATTTTCTGAAACCTTTTGAGCGGGACTATAGTGCCGCCGTGAAAGGATTTTGTGATGCGCTGAATGTTCAGACCGTGCTCTGGTGACAGTCAGAAAGACAGAAACTGTAGGACATGCAGTGTGTAGTGTTTGTGGGCTTTGGGTTTGGGCACATTCACTACATTTAACGCAGAACCTACATGAGTCGATTTAATTTGTGCGAGGCCTGTTCTGTGGTGGGATGTGTTTGTGTGTAGAAATGGGAAACACTAGGTCAATTCTTACTCATCTGAACTGACAGTGAAACCAGAGCAGTTTAGGAAACACCTTTGAGACGCCCAGAACTACATGCAGAAATGATCTCGATTGCCCAGGACTGTAGCGTACTGCCTGTGGTGGTTCTATTAGACGTTCTCTGCTGCGGTCTCAAACATCATGCTGATTTAAAATGACGTAATTGGCTGCAAAGAACACCAGAGGGCAGTGCATCCTAATGTTCAAGATTCAATTCAATTCAAATTAATTGGGTGTGCAGAAAGGCCTTTACATTTATTCGAAAAAGAGGCGGGCCATAAACTATTGGCCTATAGATTAAAAGAAAGTGACCTAATCTAAATCCAATTTAAACAATATGTGTTCATCTTTTTGTCATAATCCTGTCAGCCCAAATACCTTCTAATGCAACAATGATCCACAGCAATAATATTAATAATCAAATACTCAAAAATATTAAACTTAGTATATGAAGAATACAAAAGTCTCTTAAAAATGTTTTGTGTCTGTCTATGATTGCACACAATAGCAAAAATGTTACAGAAGCAGTAATTGCTACTACATTACTTGTAATACAACTTTGATATGCAATGTTTTTCTGCAGTCTATTTTCACTCAAGGTGCATGTAAACTAAAAACGTTGTTAAAGCTTTAGTTTAGAGTCCAATTCTCACTATTACCTAGTTGTATATCAGCATGCATATTACTAGGGTATTGGTTCTACTTATAAAGCACATATTAATGCTTTGTTCTGCATGACCTGATTCTACATCCCCAATACATAAACTTAACAAATACTTTACTAACAATTAATAAGCAGTAATTAGGAGTTTGATGAAATAGTTAATAGTGAGAATTGGACCCTAATCTAAAGTGTGACTGAAATCAGTGTTTTGCCTGATAAGGACAAATAGATATGGCATTATAAGCAAAAGGTTAACATTAAGCAATTTTGCAAAACACAATTTTATTCAGTAAACATTTATTAATTTGTCAAGGAGAAGCTCCTTTCACCAATGGAAAAACCTTCTGACGCACCCATTTCTCCGACCAGGTGCACTTTTTTATTTTATTTGTATGTTCTTGCATTCTGACAGACTGACAATTGAAAGAAATGAGACAAAGGGACTCAAGTGATTAACAGTCTCCATAACTTTATTATTCAATTGAAAATACTATATACAATGTTAAGGTTGGGCCAATTTCCAAAAAAAAAAAAAAAAAAAATCTGTAAAAAAAATAAATAAGAAAAAAAACAAGCTTTTTTAAAAAATTCAATATTACAAGCTATTAATGCATGTAGGAAAACTCATTTCATTTAAAGTTCACAGGCATGAGTAAAGGCACCTCATATGAAATGATAAGTTTAAAGAAATGCAAGAGTGCATGAACAACATGACTCGTGAAGTTTTAGATTAGTTTGTGCCAACTCTGGGTTTCGTGTTCAGCACACATTCTGATACCCCTTTTTCGTAATCTATTAAAGAAGATAGAAGTGAACACGGACTCTCTCATGAGAAATGAATCATAGTCTCACTGTTTCAAAGCATGTGATTAGCTGTACACTACTGATGTCACAATTTGCACATGCCATGTAGTTATTCATGAACTCATGTTCAGAGCCTGAGTTGACAGAGCAAGGTGATCAGCATCATGGTATAGGATTTTGTTTAATAGTTTAAAATAACTTTTAACAGCAAAGCAGAGGAAATAAAGTACATCAGTAAACGATTACAAGCCAGATATGCTTCAGGTTTTCACCCTAGTCACAATCTTCCACAGAAGCTTAACTTGTGACCAAGCTTGTAATTTTGTCAAATAAAATGTTTATGTACATTGCATGGCAATGAGTGCAACTAAAGATGAGGACAACAGAAACGTCAAAAGTCCCTCCTTGTAAACTTTCCAGAAAAAGGACCTAGGTACTGTACCTAGTACCTTCAGTGTTATTCACATCACAACCCACTGAAATGGCTAAATTTGCATCAGGCAAAATAGTTCTGAGAATTTCAAATAAGGTGCTACAAAAGAATTTCAACTGAGTGCATCTCAATCTTGCCAAAACTCATACTCCAGTTCCAGGTTTGGAAAGTCATTAATAAATAATATTTGTAACTGAATCTCATGTATGATAGAGGGAGTCTATTAACCCAACACCCTGCTGCAGAATTGTTGAATTGAAAATGACTGACTAAACAAAACAAAAAAAACCAAAAAAACATTCAAACTGTGTTGCATGTCTGACTAAACCGCTTATAGTTCCCCAAAACTCATCCAGAAACCATTTCCCAAAATTATTAGTATTAGTAAACAAGGCTGTATATCTTTCAAGTTCATTAAATCATGTTTCAATTGAAAACAAAAACCATTTACAAGATACTTAACACTACCTTTACGGTTTAAATGTGGAGTTAGTGTGCCAGCTTATGTTTTCCAAATCGGGTCACATCTCCTCTCTGTAGCTACTCCAAAGCAGAATACTCTTTCAGGAAACTGATGTGGAAATCTCGCACTTTGCCAAGAAGTACCTTTAGCTTCTCTGTGGATGGCAAGATTGTCATCCTGAAACAAAGCCAAACATACCAAACATAAAGCGCAAACAAGTAAAAGGTTTGCTGGCTCATAAATTATTAATAGCACAGGTGCCAGTAACTATACACAGAAAACAATATCACATAACATGTTATTTTGAGTATTGGGGGAAAGTGAATAGCTTTCAATAGAGCGATATTTTTATCCTAAGGTCTAAAAACCAAAGTTGAAGTAACAACAAAACATGACGTTTTAGTTTAAAATCTGAATGGTGACTGA
This sequence comes from Cyprinella lutrensis, assembly GCA_027497675.1. Classification (NCBI taxonomy): domain Eukaryota; kingdom Metazoa; phylum Chordata; class Actinopteri; order Cypriniformes; family Leuciscidae; genus Cyprinella; species Cyprinella lutrensis. The sequence continues at coordinate 20,473,184 of JAOTRC010000022.1, forward strand.
TTTACATTCAAATCATAGTGATACCCAATTAATGGACATGCAGAGCAGCAAATTAAAAGAAAAGTTGTTGTTTTTTGTTTTTTTGCAAGAAAGAACTGGAATATAGTAGCTAGTGTAGGGTTTGGGACTGCGCATGTCTGTGGAGCCAGGAGCAAGACTGAATAGTCACATGACAGGTGAAAATAAACAAAACCAACAAACAGTGCCCATGACAAAAATAACATTTCAAATGGTGTACGTCCAGGAGTTATGTCAAGCAATCACCTAATATCAGATAAAATGTTTGAATGACAAGAGTAAGTTTACCTGAAATGATATGTTCCATCTTTCTGTCCAAAGCCACTCCCAGGAACAACACAGATCCCCTTCTCCTCCAGCAACCTCAGGCAATAAAGCATGTCAGGCTGCATTCCTAGAGCCTGCCGAACCAAACAAGTAAGATTTTACACACACATTCCATCAGTGTGACAGCTCAGACCTTTCATTTTTTTCAAGTTTTCGAGTTGCAGAACATAGGTTTCATCCGATTAGAAGAGTAGAAGCATGATTCATTAACAAAAGGTTTTCTTCTGCAGCAATCTACCAGTCTGCATGAAATGTAGCTCTAACACAGAATAATATTTATACAGTTGGATTTAGTTAACCATTCGTGTAAGATTACTGGGCAGACAATGTTGAACTAGTAATACTATACTATATTGCACCCTTCCTAATCAGATAACACATGGACCACCATTCCAATGGTGATGAAAAAAGTTTTAAGAGTTTGAACAATGTGGAGTGCCATGTAAACTAGCAGACACCAGGAATCCTGGTTCTAAAAGCAATAATACTCCACCAGAGAGCTCAAGTTCTGCTTAAGTAAGAAGAGCATTTGCCTTGGCTTCCTCCACTGCCTTAGGAGGGATAAAGATGCGAGGAAAGGCGTACATAGCCCCCTGGACAGGATTACACTTGATTCCTGGAACCGCATTCAGGATCTGCTCAGTTAGCTTAGCTTTTTCTGCTAAAGCACCCAGCACTGATGATTTCTCCTGATAGAGATCAGAAACACACCATCACACCCAGTCAAAACCAAACCTAGAATTTCTTTAGGACTGTTCATGTAATAACATGAACTGATGCATAACATTCACATGTTTGCATACTTAAAACAACATAACAAAGAAGTTACTGTCGGTGTCAGCATGAATGTGTTTTACTTCACCAGACACTAGACTACATGACTGACCTGGTGGAACTGTTTGAACGAGGGCTCGTCTGGTTGTGGAGGGTTGACAATGACATCCATTGCAGCCTGGCCAGCCAGGGGGGGGCACAGTCGAACTGATAATAGCTTTACCATCTGTGCCTTGACCTCAGGATCCATGTTGATCACCTCCATATATCCACCCCTGAAGCCACACCTGTGGAAGGACATGGTCACATGAGTTCTCTGAAATGATGGACTTAAGGCTTAATAGCCAAAACATAATATTTGTAGTCATGTCAACATCAGAAAGGTAATTTAAAGGTGAAGTGTGTAAGATTGACAGCTAGTAGACTGAAATGGCTTCTGCAGTCCAAATTCAAAATAATAGAGAGTTGTTTGCCCTGCACCCTCCCGCTCAGACTAGACGCTCAAGCAGGTTGCCAGATTGAGGACACACAACAGAAACTAGCGTAATTGACAATGAAAAGCGATGAGAGTAACACACTGAAATTTAATTAGTTGATTTATGATGAGTTTGTTTTAAGTTCTTAGACACGTTTTAATCTCCAGTTCTTAGAGATTTCTAGAAGGGTGCCGAGGCTTTTAGGTCGGGTAGAATCTGCGATCTCTGACCTAGTTGTTTGCTGGCTTCCATGGCTGCAATGCACTTTGTTTTCTGGCAACTGGCAAACCAGGGTGTCGAAATACTATTGAGTAAATTGTCAGTGGGTGGGATCACACAGACCAAAACAAAAACACACATTCTAACACAGAACGCAAAGTTCAAAGTAAAATAACTTTGTTTTTCAAAGAAACAAGTATGTGAACTCAGTATTTTTGGAAATATACTATGATATTTTTATGCTTTAGTAGTCAAAAAAATCACAGCATCTTTATTTCTTGTCAGCCAACATTCGGCATGAAGAACTTTTAACTACTAGTCTCAGTTAGAGGAACGAGTTTTAACAAAGATTGCATTTAATGCAACAACGCCTCAGGCCAAGACACTAGACTGCCTCTAAATTCTACCAGTCCAAGCTGTCCTTACAAATACTAATAACTAGTTACTGAAGGTGGTAGATCTTTCCACATTGCATCTATTTAAAATTGCAAATTACAAAGCCAGACGATGTCTAAATATTTTTCAGGATACTGTAGTTATGTCATGTGAAAGTGTGTGAAGGGTCAGTGAAAGCCGATATTAAGGAGGGCATCTCAAATTAAGGCACATGCTGACCCCTGTGAATGTACAAAGATAGGGACACTCACTCTCCAGTGTAGCCTTTGGAAGTGGAATGGAAGGAGGCAAGCTCCACGCTGTTGAAGTACTCAGGACCCATCTCATATAACACCTTCTTGAAGGAGTGGAACTGACTGTCAGGAGCGTACACATTGTCCTGATAAACCTGCCAGCAAAAGCAAAAACCAACACCGAGAACACAATTGTTGAGGGCAAGTCAAACATGTTAAAACAGGATTTAGATAACTGAGGCATACATACTTTCAAAATTGTTTCACACCTAAATATACACTAATGTTCAAACTTTTGCAGTCTGTAAGGTTTTTTGTTGTTTCTAAAAGAAGTCTCTTATACTCTTCAAGTTGGTTTTTATTTGAGAGAAAACAGTAAAAAAAAGTAATATTGTGAAATATAAATTATTTTGTTTAAAACATTTAACATGTCTATTTATTGGCTGAATTTTCAGCAACGTTTGGAAAAGTCTAATTAAAGTCTAAAGTCTAATTCGACTTTCTAATTCAAATGGTGAAAGCAAAAGAGCACAGCTTACCTCGTCTGACATAACAAAAAGATTCTCCTCATAAGCAAAGTGCAAGACTTCTTCAATGCATTTTTTACTCTGGACTTGACCTGTAAAGAGTAAAGCGAGATAAAGAGATAGTTGCATCAACATCAAACCTAGCATGATGCATCTTGAAGTGGCACGTTTTAATACAGTCTCATCAGATTTTGCCTTATCACATGCTCTGAACCTGAAGTGTCTAAAGAGGCACCAAAGCTGTGTTTGAAATAAGTAAATTGGTCACTCATTTACTATACAGCGAATGGCACAGGGTATAGGAAAAGGAATGTGTAAATATGCTTTCCATAAACGCAAAACACCTGGGGCCTCATTTATAAACGTTGCGTATGCACAAAAGAAGGCGTACGCCGCTCTCTACGCAACAGTTGGTATTTATAAAAAAACAAACTTGACGGTAAAATGTGCGGTCCTTCACGCAAGCTCTGACCCAGGTGTACGCACAAAAACGGGTGAAATGAGGGTAACACTTTATTTTACGACCTGCAAACAACTGGGTAAGTACACAATAATTACGGTGTACGTTTCTGTAATTATAGTGTACTTCCGTGTAAGTATAAGG
>JAOTRC010000022.1:20476857-20487726 GCA_027497675.1 Cyprinella lutrensis
GCGTACGCACGTCCTATGTTTCATCCGTACGCCACTTCTGACGCAAATCCTACGCAAAGTTTTATAAATGAGGCCCCAGTTTCTGCATCAGCATGACTTGAAATACCACAGTACACACATCACTCCAGACAGAAACAAGAATAGCCCAAGCTGGAGCAAATCACAATTACGTATCCAACCCATTTGAATTCTACACAGAATATAATATATTCTAGAGAACAAATTCTATATTCCACAAGCAAGTTTTAGTTTCTGTTCTTTATACAAAGTTATCAGCTTCAGAAGACTTAAATCATATGTATGTAATATTGCATCATATGTGTGTAATTTTAGATCTCATCAGCATCATCACAAGGAATCATGACTAGAAAAAGAACACGCTCTTCTTTCCACTGCACATGCTATTGGATCCAAACAGCCACGAGGGCATTGTTTCCTAGCACACAAGAATAGCTTTACAATTTACCTACCAGTAGGATTGCCAGGGTTTATGATGCAAATGACTCGGGGTTGGCAGTGCTGTTTGGCAGCCTGATAGGCTCTGTAAAGTTCATTTATGTCCAGGGCCCAGCAGTTGTCCTCATCCAAGTAGTAGTTGACCTGTACTGCATCCATCTCTGAGATTGCAGCAGAGTACAGTGGGTACTGAGGAATGGGAATCATCACACCTGTCCGAGAAGAGTCTTTCCCAGACACCAGCAGACGCAAAATAGTCTTGAAAACAAAGTTTAGGTTTGTTTGTAACGCATGCCAAGTAAGCACTCAAGGTCAAGTCTCTGATTGACTGTAAATATACATCTAATTACCATAATGCCATCACTAGCGCCAGTGGTGAGGTAAACGTTTTCCCAGTTTGAAGGAACTCCATCTCTTTGCTCTATGAATGCGGCAATGTCTTTGCGGATGTACTCTATACCCTGGCTTGCACTATATGACCCTGTGACAGAAACGCATGCGTTAGCACAGTAGCACTTACTATTGCAAAACAACACTCAATAGAACAGTGTTGCAATCCAGGTCTATTGTTCCCCAGCTTCGTGAGAACTGCATGATCTGCAATTACAAAGAATCATGCGTGCCTTCCAATCGCTTCAGAGCCATGTTGTAAACAGTTCTGTATTTTAACTTGATCTTAATAGTCTGATTCAATGGCAAGGTCTTAACCAGTTTCAACAACACGTCCTCAAAGGAACAAATGCACACACACCGAGACTGTATCCCCCGCAGCCCTGCAGGATACGCCGTGCTCTCCATTTCGCATCCTCTGGGAAACTAGGGCTGTCCATCAGCTCAGGGAACGTGCAGAGAGCCACCACCTGCACAAATGAACAAATGCAGATAAAAAATTCTCTTATTTGTCTGTGGTCAGTCAGATTTTTCTGCAATATTTCTAACTGTCGATCACAAGAAATTATAGTTTAACAAAATGGTATATTAACTATAGTAGGCATAACATTTTAGGATATTATATTAAAACAATGATTTAAAGAGTTCCAAAAGCAACATCTTTAAAGTAAAGGTGGATCGTATCAATATTGCTTTTTCCTGTTGTGGGACACTTCCTCAAGATTATTATTAATATTATTAACATATGGGTTGCATTGTGCGTTGGATGAGGGTTCAATTAGAATTACAAACACAAATAAAAAGTGTTAAAAAAAACTAAAAACATGGCAGATGTGTGAGTCCGACAGTCATCTGAAACAGCATTGTGAGCTTTTATCAAAATAAATACATTTTTTGGTCATTAATCATTATGCAAAGACATGAGGAGAATTCTCTGCATGAAAGACACCACTTAAATGGTGACAGGATACACAGAACTAATGTTTCAAAGCTTGCCTACAATTCTGCTCCACACTCAAAGTATGTACTTATTCTTCACAAAAACAGTACACACGTATAGTACACACAGCAGCATAGTATAAGGGGTGGAATTGGAAAGCAACATATGACTATCATGCTAGCATAAAAAGCTGTGTCCTGTTGGTTCAAGCTGCAGCTCCAGCTCATCACAGAAGCTTTTGTTCAGCTCATAATGAAAGGCTAGATCAACTCTGGCAAAAGTAGGCCAATAATAAGAGACTATCTTCCACTGGAATGTACAGTGTGTTCCAAAACTGGGAGTGGACAACAAAAGCTGCTTTTCTTTCAAGCACTAGAATCAGACTCCTTATTAACCTGAATACGCATTTTCATGCTATAAAGTTCTAAGATTAATCTGGTTTCTTAGGGTGCTTTCACAATAGCACTACTGGTGAACACCCGGGTACAACTGACGTCAGAGTTCAGCTAAGGATGGCATGAAGGGTTTTTTCTTTCCCTGAATCGTAAACCGTACCAGAGTCAGCCTAAAAAGCTTGGTCTGGGGTATGGTTCATGTGAACACTATAGTACGGTTCGCTACGGATTTGAACCCAATTGAGTTAAATTGCAGAAATGCACAGCTATTGATGATGTAGGTTTCAATAAAACTGTGTGTTTGTGTTCATGTTCTCAAAAGACAAGCGTGACTGACTTACTGCAAGCAGAGAGAATACAGATCTAATCTCAACTCGCCTTCAACAGAAATGGACTCCTGCATTCTTTAGAAAGTTTGCAGTACACTCGATGCAGAAAGACGCAAGTGCTGTTATGTGTTGATGCTTTGAAAACCAGTTTCTCCTGTGTAGTCCTTACCAAGCAACAGGGGTAACAGCTGCTGCTTGGATGCAAACGCACCATAGTTCAGCCCCAAATAATATAATCTGATTGCAATCAAGTAGTGGTAGGGGGAGAGGGGAGCAAATGAACTCGCATTCGGACCAGGCAATTAGTGTGTGAAAGCACCCTAAGATACCAATACTTAAGAGTTGTGTAATTGTAGGGAGATGTATTTTTAGAAGCATTGATGCTTCTAAAAATAAACATTAATGCTTAATGTTTTGCTACATGTTGGCACAGTCAACAGTTCAGGGGAATGAAATATGCAGGTTTTAATAGTTTGCTTAATTTAATGGCAAAACAACTTCATTAGAGATGAAAAATAATGTGTGCATTTGTGGTTACCTGTCTAAGGAAGGTGATTGGTTGCTGTCCCATGGCATGTGCATCACCGATGTTGGCTTTGATGACCTCAGAGAAGGGTTTCGTGCCACCCTATAAGAGAGTAAGGGAGGAGCCCACTGTATGAACAATGCTTCTAAAAGTCCACAAGTCTTGCCTAGAATCCATGTTACAAAGCGCACACTAAACAGACCTGCCCTCACAAGCACCAAACAGCTTTAGGGAAATGATCGTGTCTACCAAACTGCAGTGAAAGCGGATGTTTGTCTTGACTCATATAATCAAGTTTGTTGTCAGAAAATAGGTGTAAAGGTGGTGCTACATTACACAGAAATCTGTAATGTTGTGATTGTGAATGAAATCAGGCTCATTATTATGACCTTATACAGACATTATTTATAATTTCCCTGTCACTTTCAATGTCATGGATTTTATGTCACTGTAGTCCTCATTCTGTATCATCTAGTCTCATGCTAAGGCATGGCAAGTTCAACGAAGGACACGTTATGCCTTGTCATATGGTTGAGAAGACACCTGTTCATGGGATATAAATATAGCTCTTCCTAAATGCTCATCTGTCATTGCTGAGCATGCAAGCTAAACTAACTTCTACAGCATAGTAAAGAGTTACGTAATAGAATGGTCAGCTTCACAGCAATCAGACATCTTTGTTGCATTGCTTTTGATAATGGCACTGCAAGAAGGTCAGAAAGTGGACTGAATGTCCTGTTCCATTCAAAGCAACCATCATGTACACAAAAAGAAAGGAAAGGGGAAAAAAATCTAAATGAGCAACTACAAAGCATGTACAGTACTTTACTTCCAACCACAGAGTACATTTGGTATGAAAAGCAGTATCCCCTAAGGAGCGTCTTCGGAGCGTTTGAGAGAATAGTGTAAATTAGAAGTGTTCTCAAAGCAAGTTTGAATATTTACTTTATTTATTTAGTCAGTTATTCTTTTGTTCCCCTAATTGACAAAATTAATCCTACCAGTGATATTTGTGACCAAAATGTACTTGAAATTGTTGCTATATTTTACATAGTGCTTTAACTTTAAATTAAAGTTCGGTTTGTTTTATTTACAGGTGAATAAAGAATATTTCAAGATAGCTACAGAATGGCCTAGGCTGCATTTCTCAAAACAATCATTGCCTAAGATGGCCGTAGAGACCATTGGTGGAAAATGCTTCTCTTGGGCTTTCTATGCTTTTGGGAAATGCAGCCCATGTTATTTACACAAGCTATCTTGAAAACCAGAGTGGTTTCTGGTTTATTCCTCTGAAAAAAAAATCCATGTCAAATCTCCAGAAATGGAAGCATGTTATAAACAATATTCAAAAACAACCACAGTTTATACATATAATATTTAAAGGCTCTATGATATGAGTCTGAATAATCTTTAAAAAAAAAACAATCACTCAGCAGTCAGATTAGAAATAAAACAACAACAACAAATCTTCATTAAATTTTTTAAACTTAAAAAAAGTGAATTGGGTTTCCAAAACCCCTAAGACTGAAAAAATAATCACATATTTTAAAATATTTTAAAATAAACACATTTCCAAACATGTAGCCTACCTCTTGGATGCTGTACTTACTTCGGAGCATTAAGTGTAAAATGGGTATTTGAACATTTTCTCACCTCCTCCAGGCATCTCTCAATCTCTCCAGCTTTTATGACGATGGGTCCTCTCACGGCGTACTCCACAGCCTTCACCTGGGGGTTCAGTGTGTCCATAGTCAGGCTCTTCTCCCGCATCTTTCCGTCCAGGCGCCCAGCAGACACTTTAGCCTCGGCGGTGCTGAAGCGCATCTGACCGTACTTCTCCACCGACGGACCTTGAGATTTGTGTCTTACCCCGGTAAGAGATGATGTTAGTGTCAATGGGGTAAACTGATCGAGAGCTCCGGCGATCAGTGACCGAGCTGCCAGTAACTGCAAGCGATACATGTCGGCAGATTGAGGAAGTCGTGTATCTCCGGTGAACCTTTCAAAAGCTCGATACCAGGATGCGCGTGAAGGGAAGCAACTTTAAAAGATACTGTAACCGCTGTTTTAGCCGCCAGTTAGGACAATTACAGGGCAAATTTGACAAATAAAAACAAAATCACTTCAGAAATTTTTCCTTCTGTACAAGACCGATCAGCATTCTCAAGTGCTTGACTGCATTACTCGCTCAGAATCACCTCATCCTCGCCTACTATCAGCCACCCGCCAATCTTTATGCGCTCTCTTTCAGTGCGATCATGTTTCTGCTCTTCTTGGGGGTTTGTAGTTCTCACGCTGCTGCTTCAACCACAACGGCACCATTCAAAGCTCAAAATAAAACTACAATACCCGGCCGCTGTATAGTTTTGCGCAGCCGGTGGATGTGTAGGAGGGGAGGAGACTTTCCGACTGTCACAGTAGGCCAAAATTTCATCAGAACACACACACACACACACACTAGAGCCAGCAACCAACGTTAAAACCTGACGTTTTATGACATGTCTAGTCATTATAAACTTTTGTCAGCTATTCTTTTAACGATTTTCTTAAACATTTGGGTATAGACCATAGTAAAGAATATGTTATTTCTCCCTCTAGATTTATTTAAAGGGGTCATATTATTACGGTGGCCGAGAGAGCTCACCGCGCTGCAAGCTAAAGAAGACGCATGAAAATGGAAAAACGCTTGCAAATAGAAAAAAACATCCACAAATTAAGAAAAACATCTTCATCAGTTCCACAACACGTGTGCTCCAAATACTGACAACACCACCAAATACAGAAACGCGCTGCAAAAACTCACAACACAACCAAATACAGAAACGCGCTGCAAGCAAGTAACACGGTCCACAACGGAAATGTTTCCGGTGAACCAAATAAGTGACTGACCCGACTGTGGACGTGCTCTTTTTTTTATGCAATGTTAATAAACAGAACAAGTTGAGACATACAAACAGTAAACAATCTATCAAAACAAGAAGACATTATGAAATTAAATACATTAAGAGAGGAGATATGAAAAGAAATAACATTATTTAGCAATAGTCTTAAAGAAAAGAAGAGAGAAGGAAAGAAAGATGAGGGCATACATGGAAAAAAACATTAAGGAAGAATATTAAACATGGTACAAATTCTAGAAGTTTTCATAGCTTTCTTATTGACAGATGTTGAGATTGTATTTAAATACATCTTCAATTTTTCTTTGAAAAAGTTAAAGTGGGGTTTACTGTTCATATATTTAGCTTTATGGATATGAAATTTTCCAATATATAAAAGAAGGTTTATACAAAAACATGCATTAATTAAATTTTTGTCTTTGACATAGAATCCAAAAAGAATGTGTTTATATTTATAAAAAAATTTTTTTACAAAAAACCTTTTGGACAATGAGAGCATTAAAATTGTCCCAGAAAGACCGAGGAAAAAGACATTCCCAAAACAAATGATCAACAATTTAAAAAAGTAGATATTTGAAAGACCCCATTTTATGAGCTTTTATTAAGTGTAAATTTAAATAAATAATGAATTTCTTTTTTAGTTGAATTTTCTCATTCTATGGAATCTTGTTTCTGCCACAGAATAAAAAAAAGGCAATTGTGACTTGTTTCAATTACGCAATTATATCTCACAATTTAGGCTTTTTTCTTTTTTCTCAGAATTGTGAGACATAAATCGCGTAGTAAATTACTTTTTTATCCAGTGGAAACAAGCGTCCATACCATTCCTTTAAGCTTTACATTCTTCAATAAAAAATATGCATTGAATTTCTTCAGTTAATTTAGTTTAGAGCAATAGCGACTATATTTTTCTTAGTTGATTTATTATGCCGTCATGTTTTAAACAGGGCTCAGGACTGTCCCTAGAGTACCAGGTGAAGAGAGGGGCCTCAGAGCGGGCAGTGACCCAGAGCATCCTCTCAGTCATTGGGAAATGCGTTGACCAGTTCGGTCCTGGATGTGTGGGAGTCCAGAACATTCTCCAAGCTCGATGTCCTCTAGTCCGCTTTTCTCACCAACCCTCTGGCTTTCAGTGTGATCTCACTGCCAATAATAGGTAATTTCATATATTGTGTTGTGCTGTCTGCTTAATGCCATGCCATACTCTGTTGACATGAAGTTCTGTAATTAATTTTCTCACTACTATTCACATTTCCCCAAAACAAATGTCACCACCCTGATGCTTCCTTTTAGAAGGTGACACACCAGTAATGCGCAGAAACCTGCTCAACTTTGTTTGTTGTACTGTGTCCCCTGTGGGTTAGTGAGGGGGATTCCCAAATATGCATATTGTACACCTATGTATTTGTCCTTGAATGATTTAAGAGCAATCAATTGTGTTCAGTTTGACTTGACGGACGTGAACATGAAATGCATTTATTGTTATTATTATTAAAGGTTTTTGTTTATTTTTGTTAAACATTATTATAAAAGATATATATATGCTATATTGTGTAAAGCTAAAAGCTGCTGCGTGCGCCCCTAGTGACTCCAAATAGAACTGCAAAATATGATTTTGCACATTTTTATCATTTTTGGTTTCCCTAAACTCCACCTTAAATTAAACATTAAACAAGCCGCGATTGTATTTTCTTTTCTTTTGTGACGTATATATACAAGTGAAACAGATTCTGTCCTTTTGGAATTGATAAGATCATTACTGTTTGCTATTGCAGTGATGTCATATGAGTAACAAGTTGTCTCATAGAGAAGGTAACTCACTGCAAGAGCGAGGGGGAAGTTGAATTTTATTTTTTTAAATAATCTTTCATGGTCAGATAATTAATACTTTCTTGGTGACTTTAAACACTTGTCCTGCCCCAAACTCTCACTATTGGTTGATTCTAATGTCTTTTAATTAGAAAATTTACATGCAGAGAAAACTGTAAGCTCTGTTTAGCTTGATTTCCCCACATGCTAACTTTTTTTATTTTTTTTTTATTTCTTTGGCTTTTTTAAATCGCCCTGACATATTTATCAAGGTATGTGTATTCTGTTTAATTTAATGCTCTGTTGTCTGCAGGGTGGCGATGAAGAGTTCAGAACTGTTGTTTCTCTATGGGCACCTGGACCCTCGTGTTCGGCACCTGGTGTTCAGTGTTAGGTACTGGGCTCGGGTTCATAGCATCACGAGCAGTATTCCTGGAGCCTGGATCACCAACTTCTCTTTAACGGTCATGGTAGTGTTCTTTCTACAGCAGAGGAGTCCTCCCATACTGCCCACACTGGACCAACTGAAGGAACTGGCAGGTATACAAATTGTACTTTGACAGACATCCTTTTCTACAGTTTTTGTACTATACTGCCACATAGAGGCGAGAACAGTACCTACACATTTGGTCAAAATTGAGCTATGACTGAAATTGGGTCTCTTTAGAATGATGATCTGTCCTGTGAAACAAGAGAAAACTGAGTGTGAAACAATCAGAACTCTATCAAAAATGTTCAAGCAATTCTCGCTCCAGTGTTGGTGTTTTACATTTATAGAGGGCAAAGATGTGTTTGTGGGTAAACTGTCGTGCCATGCTATTCTAGAAAACTATGTATACATTTTATCATGTGACCATACACTTTAAAAGTTTGGGGTCGGTAAGATTTAAAAAGAAAAAAAAATGTCTTAATACATCTATTCAACAAGTATACGCTGCATAATAAGACTCAGGATTGTGCATTTTTTCTTTTTTTTTTTTTAATTTTTTAATTTCAAAATTAATATTTTGTGTAACTGGATAACTTTTTATTTTTTAGAAGATGTATATTATGTCCCTATGATATATCATTCTTGAAATATAATTAAAGAACATTTGAAGTGGGGCAAATTTTCCCTTTATATTCTCCCTCTCTCTCTCTCTCTCTCTCTCTTTCTCTCTCTATCTCTCTCCCTCTCTCTCTCTCTCTATCGAAAGACCAAAGCTTATATGAGACTGCTGTCTCATTGTCTGTGACCCGAGAAAAGTCTCTATACATCATACTATATGGCTCTCCCCTGAGTTGACTTTCTACACACACACACACACAATTATTGTTTCCTGGGTCAAGAACATCGATGCCATAATATTAATACAGTCAGTTTCTATATGGAAGGCCACTCGCTTTATATTTATGTTTTGTGTGTGTATTTCCAGGACCCTCGGATAAGTGTGTCATTGAGGGTAATGACTGCACTATTGTCAGTGACCTCAGCAAGATTACACTGCAGAAGAACACAGACACATCAGGTGAGTACATAGATTGTTTTCATTTCTGTTTAATTTCTGATATGCAGTTCTGTAATGCTTTTGTAATGCATTCAATTTGTACCGATCGTTAATGACATTGAAAAATTAATGCTGTTTTTATTTTTCTGTTGTTTTAATTTTTTTCTTGCACAGCGAAACTATTGCAGGAATTCTTCGAGTTTTATGGCAATTTTCCCTTCAACAGAGCATCGATCAATATTAGGAAGGTGAGTCATCCACCGATGACACGTGCATGCATGCGCAAACTCCCAAAGGACACTGATGACGTCTTAGCGGACCATCCACAAATGGCCACCAGAGGGCAGTGTATATATAGTCAAAATAATGTGTCTGGTACTGCAGTGAACACAGTTAGATGTGGGGTCCAAAAGTCTGTGACCATTAGTGAAAATGTTTTGTTTTGTGTATGCACTGTGTGTGTTTATGTGCCTGAAGGCTTAAATATCCTGCTTTATATCCCTTTCACCAGGGAAAGGAGCAGACCAAACCGGAAATAACAGCTTTGCACATCCAGAATCCATTTGAAACCACTCTAAACGTTAGCAAAAACGTCAATGCAACGCAGCTTGAACGCTTCGTGAAACTTTGTCAAGAAAGTGCTTGGCTTTTTCAGAAAAGCGAATTTCTTAACCGAAGTTCTAGCCAATCGTCTGAGTCAGTTTCGCCGTGGGGGTTCTCTGCGCTTCTCCTTCCTTCAGTCACCTCAGGAGCGGGGGGGAAAAGTCACAAGAAGAGAAAACTGGAACCAACTAGTTCAAGAATAAAGAACCTGTTAGACTCTCTGAAGATTAAAGGTGGTGAAACTGTTGCAAAGAAGGGAATTGCAGGTCCTAGTAGGTGATGTGGTCAATAAATCTCTCACCCACGACAATAAGAGGAAAGTCTCCTGACGAGCAAATGCGAATGACCAACGTGCCCAAAGATTGGAACAAATGTGAAGTTTATGTATTTCTACAGTCAGAAGCTGTAAGTCTTTTAAGAAATTTTAAAAACTAAGCTCAATTTCCGTTCCACTAAAGTATTTCACATGAAAGAGAAACTTTGTAGATCCCAACATATAAAATAGGATGAAGAGGTCCACTGACTCCTAAAAAATGGAGCTTACTGGTTGTTGTGTTGATCTGATAACAGCAATCATTACCATTTCCACAGACGTGGAACAGAACTTCGGAACACTAAACGGCTTGCATGGAACAGTTGTGATTGTTAGATCGCACACAGACTCCATCTTATCTGCATTGCAATACCAATACAACGGACTAATGACTTTAGGTAAAAACAAAGGTCACATCAGTATCAAAGTGTTGTGAGAGGTACAGAAAGAATAAACACTGTCAACTAGTGTACATAATATTATAAGATATTAAAACAAAGGAATTACAATCAGGCCATTACTGTTTGTTTGTTCTTGGGCGTCTTTATTGGAAAATTAGTGCTTGTTAAAGGGATACTCCAATTTTTTGGAAATGGGCTCATTTTACAACTCCCCCAGAAGTTGAAAAGTTGAGTTTTACCGTTTTTGAATGTATTCAGCCGATTTTCTGATATTTAGAAGAATATCAGTAACCAGACAGTTTCTGGTCTCATTGACTTCCATA
>JAOTRC010000022.1:20525784-20537202 GCA_027497675.1 Cyprinella lutrensis
TTGAACGAAGTAAATATACATTAATGAGCACATATATTTTTGAAAGAACTAAGTGTTTTTAGCCAAGAATAAACTAAAAGAGTTACACAGTGTAGCTTTAACAAAATTGAGACAAAATAGCCTGTTGAAAATTTAATCAAGACATTAAAAAACACGAGAAACCAAGAAAATTAAACTGTCTTGAATACACATTTTATTCACATCAAAATCAAAGAAAGATGTGCCATGTATTATTGAAATAAATTGATAAACCACATCTAGATAATCTTGAATGCATTGTACACCTCCAATGAGATTTTAAGTTCAAAACAATACCTCAGAACACTGAGAAATAAAGTCATATTGTTACCATAATCATCCAAACAATGTCAGACTAAAAAAAAAAAAAAACTCAAACTAAATGAATGAATGAGCCATTTGCAATATATTATCTAAATGAGGAACATAAAAATTGGCAAGTCTTTGCACAATATCTAAAATAGTAACTATCTTTGACCTGGTACATAAAATAAAACAGTGATAAAAAGTGCCTCAATTCCTCTGGAAATGTCTGTATGTGGATGAAACAATTTTACACAAGAAGCCAGAGGGGGGCAGGTAACTTCTCTTGGTAGAGTGTTAAATCCAACTCAAAAGTCCTGTTGACATTATGCAGAGCCATTATTAAAATAAATGGGAAACTTAAAACCTTCAAGAATCAACAGCTTTTGCTTTTAGTGCATTTTCAAGGATTTTTCTTTTCCACTCCTCATAATTTTGTGTTTCTTCCTCCTCTGTCTTTTCAACCCGCTCTTGCTTAGGAGATGTTGGAGATGAGATCTTCCCATCTGGAAAAAAAAACCAGAAAGACAATTACATTTATTAGATATTACATCTAGAATTCACTATTAGTCTTATTGCTTTAAGAAATTTTTCTTTCCAGGTTGAAGACATGATTCAGAACAGAAAAGGTTACATTAATAATCATCTAGTGCACACAATGGCAGCTGATGGGTAGAAATAATTAGCCATTATTGGTTATTGTGACAAGTAGGTCGATGTCTTACCATCTTCTGCCTTTTCTAGCATTTCAGTGAGACACTTCTGCCTCTTTTGAGCAGTTTTGACTGGTTTCTCCACAGATGAAGCCTCTTCTAAGGGTTCAAAGAGATATTAGAGTGAGCCAGTAACCATGGTAATTAGTGAAAATGACTGTTTCTTCATGAGAAATCTATTTGGAGTAATATTTTTCTTTTATAATAAAAAAACAAGATTAAAAGTTGTGCACCTTCAATCACATCTTCGTTAAACAACATGAATGTCAGACCGAAACCTCCCACAAAATGCCTTTGAGCATTTATTCGCTTTAATTAGGCAATGTGTCATTTTCTAAAAAGCTTTTGTTTGAAGGCGTCACACTTACTGCAGATTTCCTGTCCAAATTTCTGGAACTGTGTGCACAGCCGATCAAAGATGCCCTTCTTTGCTCCAGATGAAGAGGCTAATTTCCTGTCAGTTTTGATTTTCATGCACCTTCAAACAGGAAGGGCAGAACCAATTTATTTTTCCATTTTCAATAATTAAATGTAAATCAGGTGAAGTTTAGGTTTAGAGATATCTGTGACTTGTTGACATGCCTAAAATCATTTTGACCCATCTGGGAGCTTGAGTTTATTTTTGTACAGTAACAGATTTTGGTTGGATAACAATAACCTAACAGTCAAATAGTCACAATACGGATGGATTCCGTATGCAATCACTCACTTATAATCTAATATGCAGATAACCTAGCTTTAAGGACAAGGAACAAACATGTGAGGGCCAATCCAAAATTTGACCCTTCCAAATGTAAATTCAGCTCCAAATGAATCTGTATGTAATTCATTTCTCATACCCTCATTTAAAATACTATGGCCTCACTGTACTTTGACCTCACTGTGAAGAGCTTAATCAAGTTTTCAAGAGACAGTTGAGCTCCCATCAATATTTATATCTAATGTGAGTGTCAAACATTTAACCATCCATCAACAACTATTTTGAACTATCCATTAATTGACTCAGAGATCATGTATAATTACAGCATATTTCAGGGCTTCAAAATACTCACTTGCATGCTGCATATAGAGCTGCTGTGGTAAAGAGAGATTTAGAAAGGTCAAGGTCTTGTTGCTGAGCTGCGGGTAAACTGGTCTCATACCTTAAACAAATACATGTAGATTAAATCAAGTCATTCTGAATCAATTGAAGCTGATTGCAATGATGCAATGTGAATTCTCACCGTTCAAGGATCTGAGAGGCCACTTTAACTGCTTCCAAACACCCATACTGCACTGCAAGATCTCTGAGACCCAGGCTTGACTGCAGGCCCAGCATGCACTCCATAGACTTCAAATTGCTGGAGTAAACCTTAGGACTCAGGCCAGATAGTTTGATGGCATACTCCTATCCAGCAGAATAATGAAATAACATTATTATTGTACATTTACTACAAAGTGAATATTTCTAAATGATACATGAAAGTGTGTAAATATTATTTGTGTGGATGATTGAACAATTGTAGCAAAAATAGCCTTGGCAAGACAATGGAATAGGCCAATTCTTTAAGATAATAATAATTATTAACAATAATTTTCATGCAGCAAGCTACATTATTACACATGATTTGAGACGAAATGACACTGGTGGTAATTTTCATGACTTTCAAGGGAAAGAGATAAAACAGATAGACAATTTCCTATGATGCATAGCTACATGGCATTGGCCACTATTGGATAGTGTTAGTAGATATTAAAGTGAATAAACAAATGTGTGAGAAGAATACGAAAAAAAGTTTATTATATCCATTATATGCATATTAGGTAACAATATACTTAAGTGTGAATGATGCATGTCTGTACATGCATAACGTTGCATTATGTGTATGGTTGCGTTACATACATAAAGAGAAAAATTATCTTACCTTGTCTACAGGAAATTTCATTGAAGTCGCTGCCAACTCAAGGCAAATAATGGCCTTACTGGTGGCGGTCACAGAACCCAGTCCAACACATTTCACTTGGGATAATCGCATGTACTCTTCTGCTCGGCTGAAAATGAATCCGAATTAGTTCTGTTGTTATATTGACATATTCACTTCTGACTGAACCAATGTCTTTCCAAAACAAGCGAGTGTGGCTAATGTATTGCAACACTTACCTCAATACTTTAACAGATGTTATACCGATCTTCGAAGCAAGCTTACTAAACAACACTTTATCCATTTGTAAAGTTGTTCGATCCTCTCAGCGCAACTCAGAAGAATCCTTCACCGGACTTTGTAAAGAGACGGGCTGATTTCGCGGGAAAATAAACACGTGTCACACTAGAAATAAACGTTCTGACCGGCCATTGGTGGATCAAGAAAATGGGCGTGGAAAGCGTCGGTCGGGTAAAACGCTTTACTAGTTTACTACTACTATAAACTTTAACTAGTTTTAATTATTCGACAATTGATACCATATATGTCTAAAAGAAGTAAACAATATATTTTTATATTAAATGCAACTTTAATATTTTTCTGAGAAACGTTTCCCTAACACATTTCCTTCAGTCGTGTAATAATACGACCCAGCTATTGATTTTATAGTAAATATATTTATTTTAATTCTTAATGTTATTTCCGCGGAGATTTAGAGATGAATAATACAGCTCTCTCAGGGCTTGTTGTGTTGTGTGCGGGCAGTGCTCGTCATCATGAGGCGGAACAGCAGAAACAGCAGTCACATGACACGACATATTCACAGGGGGGTCATCCAGTGTTTCTTCAAACATATCTGATAATCATGGTAAGATATTAGGATCATCGTATGCATAGACTGTCTGCTGGATTCTTTTTATGCTCTATTATGTTATTTATAACTGTCATAGTGCCAGATAGGCACTGAGATCTCTTGATTGGCTGTTTTGCGTCTGTGAAGATAGCCGTTAGCATTAGCGTTTGAGATGCGGAGGCCTAACATACACCTAATTATTATCGTTTATTTCTTCTGTCTTGTTTTATTCTACCAGCGATTTAACATTCGCCCTGCAGTTGTAATGAACTTACAGTCATCATATTTTGCTGTCATTACAACCCACATGTTTTCTACAAAATAGGCTAATTTGAACTGCTAATCCATTAGCATTAGCATTGTTACTTCATTACAGTTATGTTTAAATAGGCTTGTTTTATTTATTTATTGAAGTCCGATATATAAGAGATGTTTATATGCAGCTTTTGTTCTTGCATGCTTATTACATATAAGTTATTTGAATAATTGCAATGGTTTTAGTGTGCACAACATGAGCTTCAGGTTATGTTGTTTTGTCACGGGTTCATTCATTCAGTTCAAACCAGATCATAATATCTTATGCTTACTGTTAACCATAACTCATTTAAAATTTCTATTCATGTCAAGTGTAACTGTCTGTCACTGGCACTAACGATAGGTCTTTTGGGCTTAAAAGGAAATGGAGAGTTGGCCGTAGATTCAGATTGTTATGCCAGCCTGCAGGCCACTGACACCCCAGTTCTGAAGTTGTTTATGCTGATAATAATTGATAATTTCATTTACAGATAATTTCATTTACAGACATTTATTAGACGCATCAACAGATTAATATAGCGTCACTGTTTCAATTCTTGAAGTTATACAGTTACTTTCTGAATTTTTATTAGCAAAAAGTGCCATATGACAATTGAGTTGTGTTAGGCATGCCATTTAAAACAGTAACAGCAATGTTCTGCTATATAATTATATTGTTATAATTCGCATATTTCATTTACAATTATGCTTTGTGACACTGGTTTTGTGACAAGAATACTTCTTCCGTTAAAAATACATTTGTCATGCCGCAGGACAAATTAATTGAAATACACAACAAGGCTAGAATGTGATTAAAAATCACCTAAAATGACCTCCTACAGCAGTTGAAATTAAACTTTAGAACAATAGTCTAAATGTATAAGTGAAAGTGTCCTTTATACAAATATACTTGCAGTATTGTTCCATAGTTGTGGGACAGTAAGATTTCTTTTAGCATTCAACAAAGACATTAAATTGATCAAAAGTGACATTGAAGACATGCATAATGTTACAAAATAATTTCAATTGAAAGCTGTTTTGAACGTTCTATCCTTCAAAAAAAATGATCACAGTTTCCACAAAAATATTTAGCAGCACAGCTGTTTTCAACATGATAATAATTAGAAATGTTGGTCACACTTTATTATGAAGTGTCTTGAACTGCTATATAACACTTGATACAATGATCTTATTGTGTACATGTTTTGAAATCGGACTTAAATAAAAAGCAAACCTTACCTGTATCCTGCGGCAAACGGGTTGTGGAATACAACATGAACACAATTTGTACGCTGTACCAATTTATTTTTTTAATGCAAGTACATAAGTTAAAGACACCTAATATAAAGTGTGACCGACATGATCATTGAAAAATCAGCTCTGTCATCAAAGAAATGAATTGCATTTTAGAAGATATTAAAATAGAAAATAGTTATTTTAAATTGTAATAATATTTTTCCAATATGTTAAACTTCTGATTGTAAATGTAATTGTTATGTAAATATTGTATACCATCTAAAGTGTAGATGCACTTAACTGAATTTGTTTCTCATGATCTTAAAACACTTTTGATCTAAATGGTTGAAAGTAGTTCTGAAAGTAAACTTTTTTTCTTAAATTAAATCTTTTTTTTACTTTTAAATGGTTTAAAAAAAAAACACTGGGTGCACCTATATCCAAGGTGTTTGTAGAGACATACAAATGTTGCTAAAATTTTGATGTTGGAAAAACACTTGCCAAAACCTTTTTTAAAATAATTTAAAGCTACACTATGTAACTATTTTAGTTTATTCTTAGCCAAAAAACACTTAGTTCTTTCAAAAATATATGTATATTTGATAGATGTATATTTACTATGTTAAAGTAATAAAGTATTCTCGAGAGGGTTCTAATGTCGGTCGCCATGTTGCCCCTCCATCTTGAAAGTACATTAGCCAAAGAGGGACATACACATTAATTCAAGCTTTGCCTTTCGCGTTTACGTTTGAGTTAACACTCATGGACGAGGTCGAACTGGAAGCCATGTTAATCTTGGACTATATTGGCCACCATAGGAGTTAAAACGAAATCGGGTTTGAGAGGAACAGAAACTAATATTCACTGGATGGTCACCTTTTCACCGCTAGATGAGGGTAAAAATCACACAGTGTAGCTTTAAAGGTTGGAGACATCACGTCCTAGTTTGATTGTTTGACTGTAACTTTATTCCAGCCGACCACACAGCAGTCGCCCCAGGATGAGCAGGAGAAGCTGTTGGATGAAGCTGTGCAGGCAGTCAAGGTTCAGTCATTTCAAATGAAGCGTTGTCTGGTGAGTTGAGTACATTCAAGTTTACAACATGCTGCTAACCTGCAACCCAAGGCCATAGCAGTGGGATGTCTCTTGATTTGAACGAATTGGAAAATAAAACATAACACTGTCATGGTGTTTCTCAGGGAAGTTTGAAAGCGTCGCCCTTAATCTCTGTTTATGAGCAATTATATTCCTTCTTCCAGGACAAGAACAAGCTGATGGATGCACTAAAACATGCCTCAAATATGTTGGGGGAGTTGAGGACTTCTATGCTTTCTCCCAAGAGCTATTACGAACTCTGTATGTTTTTTTTTATTGCATTATGTTCTTAAATCGACAGAACACATTTGCACCCTTGAGTTTAACTGTAAGAATTTTCTTGAGTGTTAAAGAACGGTGTTCTGTTTTGTAATTTCTTTTTTACAGATGCCATAGACTGTTATCTATCAATGTTTCATTTGATTTCTGTGCTTGTAGACATGGCCATCTCGGATGAGCTGCATTACCTGGAGGTCTATTTGACAGACGAGTTTGCTAAAGGCCGCAAGGTGGCTGACCTCTATGAACTTGTTCAATATGCAGGGAACATCATCCCTAGACTGTGAGTATATGAGTAAATCTCCCTAGTTAGTGTAACTGTAAAACAGTTTTGAGATTTTGCCATTTTAGTCACATTGTAACTATAAAATAAAATTGCAAATAGAGCAATCTGAATCCATTTTGCAAGAAATTACTATGAATTTTAATTAGTACACTTTGTCCTGATTGACCGGCTGTTCAATATGTGTCGCTCATTCTATTTTCTCCCGCAGATTCTCCCTTGTTCTATCTTTCCCACACTCTTTCCTATTTATCTTGCCCAATTGTGCCACCAGCTGTTTATCAGTGCCTTCACTTGTTGAGTTAGTAGCAAGTCAATACTTAATCTAACATCTAGGGCTGGGCGATATGGCCCAAAAAATGTATCACAATGGTTTTTTTATATCAGTCGATATCGATAATTAGCACAATAAATGTCAAATCTTTATTTCTTTCAAGTTTAAAGGCAGATTTTTGTGAAAAGTGAAGGTTTTCTAAACCAGAACAAAGCACAAAATTGCGGTTTTAAACTACTCTTTATTGTTATAACATATCATGACAAACACTTGCCAAACAGGTGAACATTTCACAAATCTGAGGTAGAACATTCAAACACTTGTCATTTTTCTTTAACAAAATAAGTATCTGAATAAAAAAATATTTCTTCAGCACCGTTTGCAGTGCAGGCTGCAATATTCATATTACATGTTTTGTCTGAATATATATTTGACAGCGAGTCAATAAATCTGTATCCTAACTCAAGCTAATACTAACGTTACTATGTTAAATTTATGTTCATTTACAAAAACAGTAACATCTGTTTAAAAAAAAATAGTGTAAAGACCATAATTTAATTTGGTAAAATGTAATATTCTGACTGTTTGAGTTTTATTAAATTTAACCAATGGTCATCCAGTATCATGCATCAAAAGAACCATAGATAAAGCCAGGTATAGCCTATAACTTTGCACCTCACTATCATGGCAAAATGTAACTTTATGGTTTCTATAGTATTTGTATGAATAAACAGTAGCCTAACAGTTAAATACATCATTATATACTGTAATTATATTCCTTTAGTCATTTAATATTTAATTGTCTAAATCCCTATTATTATTATTATTTGTCTACATTAATAATATTATAGCATTTGATATGTATATCCCACATTTCAGGGTGCAGTTAATATCACTAGGCTAATGTTACGACACATCACTAGAGCAGACATGTTTACTCGGATAATTTTGAACAAATCTTTAATATGACTCGGGACTACCGAGTTGTCTCAGAGAGTGACTCATTCTTTTTGTGTTCACCACGCATGTGCATTGTACAACATGGGTTTTAAATCTGTACTGGAAACAGAAATGATAGTTCATCTCTCTCTGTCTCTTGTCTTCGGGATGGGTCTGAGTCTTTCGTTCTTATCCTGTCAGTCCTAAGAGGAATGATTAGTTCTTTTTCTCTCGAGTCTTCAGGTTTGAGTCATTCTCAACTTTGATACAATTCCTTGAATAATATACATATTTCATACTATTTTAGAAAGATAATATAATTTCCTTTTGATCAGTCTTTTCTTATAAATATATACATTTTTAAATCAATTGAATATCTGCCTGAGATTCCTCAAGCTCTGAGGAGGATTATATAATATTAAATTACTAAAATGTTATTATAATTATTATTTCTAAGACAAAAATAGATACAAAAATATATATGACAGCACTGGAGCAGTAAATTTAACTGTGAATTTGATATGGTTGAATGTATGTGGATGGGAGAGAGAAAAATAAGATGAGGATGCAACTGAGAGCACAGTTGGAAAGATGCTTGATTTTTGTATAGCTCCTTCATTGACTGTTTATCTTTAATGAGGAAGTATCTGCTGAAACAAATTGGTGGAGTGCATCTGTTTGAAGAAAAAACCTATTTGAAGAGAAGCCTATTTTAAACCGCATAGAGACAAACAATGCTTAAGCAAAAGCAACCAGTGTTCATTTTGAAAGTAAATTTTGATTTAGTTTTTAGTTGACTACATATCTTACGATTTTATTAGTTTAAATCTAGATTCTATATTTAGTCAACTAAGTCCTATCATTCAGTAAATAAGAAACAAAACAAATAAACACAATAAAACAGAACTACCTGCTTTAAGCTTAAATTAAGGTTAATCATGCGGTGCCCAAGTGCATTTGATCTGCAAAATCGGCATTTGTCAGACAGACCGGCCAGTCGCCGGTCATGGCCGATTACGTGAAAATCGGTCTGTTCTGGTCAACCGGTGCGTCTCTAAGAAATATATAACTCACGCTGTATATTTATTAATTTTGCCTCAGATACAGGATTATGCATTCACTTTAACAAGCAGGTGTTTACAAAATTGTACACAAAGATGGAAAGATGCAGATAACTATACATTATTTTAGGTTATTTCTATTCGTTATGATATTGATATATGAACTGATGTTGTCAATTAATGCTTTCCCCGTTGCGAGCGTGTGCACAAACTGTAGCTGCTGCACTTCTCTGACTGCTGCGCCTTTCCCCACGAAAATATCACATTAACAACAATCCTTTAGAAAATGTAATTCCTTTGTGGATCATCTTGATCTGCTTTCTCCATGTTTCTTTGACAGTTCTCAGTGTTTCAATCACATGCACGCTGCACGCACGTTAACCCCGCCCATTTATTTATGTGTTGCGGTATACACGTAATAAAAAAAATTGTTACAGTTGACGTATTCTACCACGGTATTTATATATTCTAGAAAGTCATACCACCTAGCTCTAGTTGCACGGTAGATCCCTGTTCTCTTATATACAGAAAGATCCATGCTGATTGAATCTCTTCAATTAGATTTTGTTAAAGTTTTTTTAAGATTTTGTAAAAAAGTAGATTTTGTTAAAGTTTTTTCACCAAAAAGTAGTTTTGTATTTAGTTATCATCTCGTTTTTGTGGAAAAAATATAATTGACGAAAACTGTGAAATTATACGTCACCAAAAACATAAGTACAGCTACGTGCCACCTACAGTTTCTACCAAATAACAACTCTGAGTTTGTAAAGTTAACTAGATTTTTTTAAGTACATAAAAGCGATTGCTGGGTTTCTCCACTAAGTGTCTTTTAATAACTGTCATCAGGAGTTGGCCATCATTGCTATAGGCTGCATAATTTCAGGCAGTATAGGTCGCTCACACTCACGTACAGTGAAATGTGCACTCCAGTTCTGACTCAACTGCAGCCTTTTCATGGCATTGTGCCCGCTATCCGTTCTGCCCACGCCTCTCATTAAAGGAATTGGGATATAGTTGGTAACTTATTATTGAGCAGCGCCGAGTGCTTATCTGCCTTCTCTCATTTCACATTGCTATCTTTCTAAATGGACTGGACTATTGAAGTGGTCTCTCTCTCCAATTAAAGTCTCTTAACCTGCTGGATCTTTTCAAAAAAGTCAAGCTGTAAAAATGTAGATGGCAGAAATGGTCTGAAATGTTTTTAGGGTCTTGAATTCATTGATGAAAGACTCTTCTGTAAAGACAGATGCCCTCTGCCAGGTTAACTAGGCCCTGAGGTAAATGGGCAGAGCTAAATGTATGGTAATTAGATGGCACTTTGTCATTGTCATTCAGAGCTTGTTTTTGTCTTGTGGGCATGAGAATCAATAATCGACTCTTAAACGTGTGCCATTTCACCGTAATGGCTGGATACAAAAATTGTTCCTCTGATTCTTTGGCTCAAGACGATTCAATTGAACCATAATATGTAATTTTACGTTATCATAATTTTCTTGGCATTTTGAATTTTCTAAAAATCATACTTTTTCGAACTCCTTCTAGGCCTTTTCTTCGTTTTCACGAAAATTGAACCAGATCATCTCTAGACCATGGCGACAAAAAGCTATGGAATTCTTGTCGATTTGTCAAACCATTCTCGAATACTGTGTAAACCAATCTTATGTCGCGCTTGCAAAAACAGGCATAAGGTTGTATCTCCGCAAGTCCCGCAACTCTTTATCTACTTTAGACCTCAAGCATGACCTGAGGCTACATGCTGATTTTCGGCAAAGGAGCAGATATGAGAAATGACTATTCACTGTTCTAACTTATGAACAGTTTGTCAAAAAATCTTAAATGGTCTCGTTAGATTTATGGCATCATGAGTCAACTGATAATCCAATTTTTCCATATCTACCATTTTAGGCGTCGGCCATTTTGAATTTTTTGCCAAAATGCTGTATTTTATGAACGCATGAACAATGTTACAAAACTCAGTATGGGTCATCGGTATGATCATAGATATGTATATAAAGGCTAGATGTGTCGTCAGCGCTGCTGGCCAATGGAAGTCATCGTCTGCACTTGGCGGCCATCTTGTCACAGGGAGCTTGCTCACTCGTAACATTGTGGTAATGGTACATGTACTATTTAAATAACCATAACTTGCTCAATTTTCTACCGATTTTC
>JAOTRC010000022.1:20555563-20567609 GCA_027497675.1 Cyprinella lutrensis
AGCCCACATGGAAGGAAATTAGGAATGCCTTTGCACCAGGAAAAAAAAAAAAAAAAAAAAACAGATTCCAGAACTTGCACCCTAGTCTGGACTCTATGGACATGTATAAACAGTAATATTAGGACTGCTACTAACATGGGGAATAGCACACAAACGTTTCCCTGCTTGATATTTGATATACAACCACTGATGAACATAAAAAAAACTATACGAGTGCGGATTTGAACCCTGTACCTGTGACAGGCAAAAATTCTGTCACTGGACCAATTACGTACACACAAACCATACATGTATATTTATTAGGGCTGTCAAACGATTAATCGCGATTAATTGCATCCAAAATAAAAGTTTGTGTTTACATAATATATGTAATATATTACATAAATTATTTTGTGTTTGTATATATAAATACACAAACACCTGCGCTGCCTTATTTGTGGATTTATCCAAGGCGTTTGATTCACTGGAGCATGAATTGCTGCTGAACAAACTTAGCAGTGCATGTTTTGAACCAGGGATGGTGAAATGGTTTACAAATTATTTGGCAAATGGGACTTGGTGTGTTCATGTGGAGGATAAAAAATTCTAAAGCGGCTCCCCAGGGGTCCATTTTGGGACCTCTTTTGTTTTCTATTTATATATTTGATCTGGGTAAGAGAATTTCATGCCAAAAGAGAATTTCTTTTATGCTGACGATACTATTATTTATACACTTGCTCCATCCATAACACAGGCAGTGCAAGAGCTTCAAACTGCACTTCAGTCATTGCAAAGTGCTTTTTTCATCTTAAAATTAAAGTTTTTTTTCAAGCTAATTTTAGCATTTTTTACATCTGATGGTACAGCTTACAAATACTTGGGCATTTGGATGGACAATAAGCCTTTGTTCAGAGAATATTATTTTTAATCTAATAGGGATTAAAGATCTTGTTCTTAAAGGATAGTTATGATATAGCCAGTTGTTTCACAGTGTAAAACAAACCAGTAAAGCAAACTTTACTATTCCTTTAAGTTGTGTCACAAAGGTTCTGTTTGTGTGTGCGTCTGTGTGTGTTGAGTATTTTTACTGTTTTCATTTACAGTGACTATCTCGTTCCGTTTATTCATTCAAGTCATACAAGTTGTATTCATGTCTGATCATGCTCACTTGATAGAGCAATATGACATTGTTGACAACAAGCATTTAAAATCAGCACTGCAGTCCAAATGTAATATTCTTTGAGAGTTGTTTCCTTCATCCTCCCCAGACTCTCTAATCTATCATTGCTTGCCAGTTCGAGGACATGCAACAAGAATTACAATTGAGTATTGTTAGATCGAGTAGAATCTGCCATCTCTGATCCAGTTTGTTTGCTGTTTTCTATAACTGCAGCACACACTGTGTTTGACTGCCATCTGACAACCCTGGGTGTTAAACTATTAAGTTAATTGGCATTGTACACGGGCCAAAATGATGATTCATGCTTATATGTGAGTGACTAGCTTCTGCATTGCACCAGTGCCATTTTAATGTGCAGGGTGAGAGAAACTGGAATTACTGAGAATTGGTTCTTTCTATAACTAAGGAAATGCAGCATAGTGTATTTTACTTAGTAGAGAGGTAACAAAGTTAAGACTGAATCTGATGTTTAGTGCTTTTTTTTTGTGATGTTCTTTGAACTTATGCACATCCAGTGTTAAAAATTAAAGTATGACCTTTCACCTCCCCTTGACTCACTCTGCTGTATATTATGACCTTATTACATATAGTGCATTATATAACTGACATTTTTGCAACGATCAGTAATACTTCATCGGCCCCTTTGAAATGACACTTAATGCAGGGAACCTGATGCAGCAGTTTCTTCTATAGATCAATAATGTTGTTGAGATTCCTAAATGCATGTGGAGAGATAGGATCATGCTGTTTTTCTTCTCTGGACTCCATAGCATGTTGTTGGGAGGTATGTGTTGCCCCTAACAACAGAGCTTCCAATCCAATTTATAACCCCATACGCTGAAGCGTGGTGCCTTTGCCGAGATAAAATGGAATAATTTGAGGCTGAACTGAAATATTGTTTTTTTTCCTTTCTGTTGTCAGATCCGTGATGGACGGAGGGTGATGGAATGCTTAAAGAAGGCTCTGAAAATCGCTAACCAGTGCATGGACCCGTCCTTGCAAGTTCAGCTCTTCATCGAGATCCTCAACAGATACATCTGCTTCTATGAGCGAGAGAATGATGCAGTATGACCAGATATGCCTTTTCACACTTGATCATTTACTCCATTGTTTGTTTGTTTTTTTATTCACTTTCTTTTAACTCTTAACACTTGCTCGCTTTAAACCTGTTGCCTTTGCTCTGTCTCTCCGTCTCGCACTCATTTGCATTTTCCCTCTCCATGCTCGACATTTTTGTCTGGAACAAGCAGTGCTAGATTATACCTAACTCTCAATCATCTGAGAGGAAGCATCTGTATCCGTGTTCAATTTGGGGAGATTGAGTCAGAACTTGCCGGAGCACATCGGAGACACAGGGTGGCCAAGGTTAAGAGGAAGCACAAACACACACGCAGTTAAAGTCAAGGTGTGCCTATCAGGCAGCAGACTTATTACAGAGGTCGCTCTTGACATCAGAGTTTCATCCAAGGACAAGGGCCTCTTTAAATGTGGAAATAAACTGGAGAGTCGAAACAAAAACAAATTCCCACGGTGAATTTCATTGACACGTTTACCTGTCAATGTTTGTTCTGTCATTAATGTGTATAATGGAGAACAGCGTTGGGAATTTGAATTTATTTATTTTAAAAGGGACAACCCCCATTAAGTCTATCATGTAAATGTGCCAGAGTTAGCCATACGTCCATTTTTTATCTGTAGACCCTGGCAGGTTGATGGTAAAATCCACAGGTCCATAAAACATCAATCAAAAACATAAAAACACATTTTGGAAAACCTAATTTTCCTAATGGATGTTTGCGGTGCTTCGTGACGTAATTGTTGAGAGCTGACGTAGGCAGGTTCCAGCTCACCACGCCCTTGGTATGAGCTACCACGCCCTTGGCAGTATAAAAACCATCTTATTTCGTCAAAACCACTGCCAAGTCAAGAGTTGGAATTATGAGTATTGAAAACGATCAGGAAAGAGTATTTTAGCATCTATTTAGCATATAGTTATTTAGATTATTTTGTGTTGCCTAGTAAGTTAGTAGCATAGTAGAGTTAGGATAGCTTCAAGTTAGCGTAGATTTATCTGTATTTAGTACAGTGGTCAGGATGGTAACAAAATAGAGGTGAACATCAACTTCTCCACACGCCTCACGCTGTAAAGCAGCTTGCTTTTTGCTTTTAGCATGCACATATATAACCATATCATTAGCATACATCTGACAGTTAACAGTAGAGGCACAAACGTTTTTTTTTTTTATCAACAAGGTATGATCTTGATTTTACTAGTATGATCTTACTGAGGTACTGGTATTGAATCAATTCGAGACTTACCAATTCAGCCAGCGTCTACAGTGAGTGAATTGGTGTTAACGAAATGTTCAAATCCGAATACAACGGTTAAATTATCGTTTTATCGACTTAATAGTGATAATGTAAAAAACAGCATCAGAAATCAATTGCTGCCTATAAGTCTGTAGACGTTGACACCAAAGTTATTTATGTGTTTGTGTGTCTCTGGCTGTGTGGGTGTGTGAATTTACCTGAGATTCTCGTCTGGGTAAATTGCTCACTGTACTTACAGCGAGTGCTTTAGTCCTTGGCAGTTTTTGCAGTGTCTGCACTGAGAGCAAGATGACTCACATTTATAGAAACTAAAAATGTATGGCCATTATAATCAACAGAACTGTCTATACTTCAGATTTTTAATTATATCTATTAGTTTTCTATAGATCTTGACTTTTGTATATACATGCAGCCATGGTGAACATAAGAGAAGTGTAATTTATTCCTGTAATCAAAGCCGAAGTTTCAGCATCTTTACTCCAGGCTTCAGTGTCACATGATCCTTCTGAAATCATTCTATTATGCTGATTTGCTGCACAAGAAACATGTATATAGTATTTATCAATGTTGAAAACTGTGTATTATTTTTGTGAAAACTGATGAATAGTCATTTTGAAAAGAACCACATTTATTTGAAATAGAAATCTTTCAAAAAAGATTAAAATCTTACCGACCCCAAATATCTCTATATTTTTCGATAATGACGTCGCTGAAAATAATTATAACTTGCAGTTTAGTGGTCAGACGCAAACTCAAAAGGCTAATTTGTTCATTAGTTGAATTGGACTACACTCGTGGCATTGTATACTGGTTTTTCTTGCAGCCCATGAGGCCAACTCTACAGAAAGACAATTCTTGTCATTGTTTCATGGCAATAATATATCTTGCCTCGTTAATTCCACGCAAATGAGAAAAAATATATGTGTAAACTAAGATATGTGATGATAGGCAGTAACCATAGTCTAATCACAGGAATATTAAGATCTTACACTCTATCTTTGTTCATTACTTTCTGTCTCTGTGAATTTTGTCTGCATCGATCCAGATCATCCTGGATTTACATTTTCTGTTTGTTTGTGTGCCTGTTTTGTCTTACAGGTGACGGTCCAAGTCCTGAATCAGCTGATCCAGAAGATCCGTGAGGATCTCCCAAACCTGGAGGCCAGCGAGGAGACGGAGCAGATTAACAAACACTTCCACAATACACTGGAGCACCTGCGTCTGCAGAGAGAGTCGCCTGAGTCCGAAGGACCCGCTTACGAAGGGCTGGTGCTGTAGGAGCGTCACACATCTACATTTATATTTGTGTACACATGCATAGAGAGATATATGTATATGCCCACATGTGCACACCAGGGTATTCCAGCCAGGGGAAAAACAAAGCCAAACCCACCTGCCTCTCTACCCATTCCTCTTACTGCTCATAGTTTCTGTATGTTGTTTTTGTCTTCTGCCTGTCTATCCTATTCTCTCTCTCTCCTTCCTCTTTCTCATTTCGTGAGGCGTTTTCTTGTGAATTCCTTAGAGAACAGTGTATGCACTGCACTCCTACTCTGCGCTTCCTTCAGACTACCATTCCCTCTTGATACCATTGTTGCCAGAAAAATGAGCAAGAATGAAAACTATATATTTAAGAGAGAGTGAAGAAAACACTTTTAGTGTTGCTACACCACTTCTTTGCCCTGCCGGCCAAACTGGAGAAAAAAGGCAGAGCATTGAGCCATTGTTACGGTCTTTGTTTAGACGACCTACACTTGATTCCACTTTGTTTTTTCTTCAGCATTAATATTTTAAACGCCATGCTGAATTAAAGACATTTGTGTAACTAATGAATAGTCTCGTTTCTCACCCTTTTACTTTACGGCAGACTCTTTGGTGGAGTGGGACAGTGTGTTGACTAATGCGTGGAGTGGGTGAACGTGTGTATCGGCGAGCAGCTGCGGCTGTGAATCGAAACAATGTCAGAAGCTTTCTCTTGCATCTTGTCTACTTTTTTGAATTATGAGTCCCCCTCCCTTCATATATTGTATGTATAATCTAATTGTAAATCAGTTACAACAAAATATCATTGATTTCATGGCATTTGCACAAATAAAAAATATTAACCCCACAGGCCTGTAGAAGTTCTATTTCATATGAAGTCAATATGACAATGGAAGTAGATGTTTTCTCTTTTGTATTTTTACGTACCAGAGTATAACAAGATTATTATTTTATTTATTTTTTGTTGTTGGGTTTTGAGGTGTGGATTTTGCACTCAAAAATGAATGAAGCTTCCAGTTGTTCGCGGAAAGGCTTGGTTTAAGCATACTAAATGATTAGATAAGTCCGGGATGCGTCACCAGATAGAAGTCTATCAATTTAATAGGCAGATCCAGTTATGAGATTTGTTAAACATTTACAAGGTAAAAAAAAAACATTTTAAAATGAAATAATCCAATAATAGATTAAAATATCCACAATAAGATCTATAACATTCAAAATATACTGTATATACATTTTAATTTCATGCTTTCTTCAGCTGTTCCCTTTATTGTTAAAGAGTAACTAAACCCTAAACCAACTTTTTTTTAGTTAAAGGTGCCATAAGGCACAAAAAATCAAATCATATACCATATTCCATACCAGATGAGGGCAGTATACCTCCAGAAAGTGAGTTGTGCTGCGGCCGCGCACACTCACGTCTTCAAACAACACGGGCGAGTGCTGTTTTGCTCTCTCCCTCACGCATATTATTCAAATCATTTGACATGATAATAAAAGTTTGGAAGACCACAGTTTCGCATGGAGAATTTGGAGATTTTTAGAGATCAGAGACTCCATGAACAACATCTCACTCTAAATGATGAAGACCGTCTCATAGACGCCTGTCTCAAATACAAGCTGGTGCATTTCGACGATATGGGAAAATAAAAGGCTGTGCTATTATTTTAAGTTTACGGTATTCGTTTTGTTCATATTACTCTTTTATTGTTAGTTTGAATTAATCTGACAGACAGCATTCGCTGATATTGATCAAGCTTGCGCCATTCGGAGCTGCCAACTCTCACAAATTCACCGTGAGACACACGCAATTGACACTTAGCAAGCAGGTTAGTTAAGCTCTCGGATTCTGTCAATTTTATTACGCAATTCAAACAATAAATACCGTTTTGGCGCTTGTAAATGTTACACGACAGATCCCTAGCGCACGTGAACCGATCATCTCTACTAGCTAATGATAAAAGAACACGAACACTATTGAAAGATACAGTATGTTACAACTTACCAAAAAGTATTCCTCATGCATAATATCGACCAATCATTTTTTAACTCATCCCTGAACTGAAATTTAGTAGTGGGCTGTATTTTCCACACGACTGACATCAGGTTCAAGTACACACAAGCCGCGCGACTTACTCGTCTATTGCAGTTTGGCTGGTGGTTGCCGCGCCCGTCCGCATACCGCCTCCCATGGCCGAAACTGGTATTACGACACCTGGCCGGAGTTAGTAATTTAGCATGCTAATTTAGGTTTATATCTCGGCAACACTGTAACTTGTCAGTTTTTTTAATGACATCATTGGACTTATTTCATCTCACTCTTTTGATGTGTGTTGCTCATTTTTTGGATATTTTTACCTTAATTATTCCATATGGCACCTTTAAAGCTAGATTAAATAGTTCAGTTAAAACTATCCTTAACTCTATTGTGGGTCTTTTTGACTCCACAATGTAAAGCTGTAATAATAAAAACGTTCTCTTTGTCCAAATTGCATTAGAAATTGCATTTGTCAACACTTTCAAGATTTACAAATGTAAAAAATTAATTGGAATGATGTTTTTTTATGTTAACGTGTTAAAAAAAATTAATTGTGTTAAAAAGTGTTAAATGTAATTGTGCTCATTTTATTAACAATTTTACTCCATGTTTGGATGATTTATTAAATATTTTTAAATTTATAGAAATAAATTTTAAAAAATTACACAGCTTTTTAGGAAAAATTCACTTCATAAAAGACCCACATTTCCAACTTTCATTCACGTGGATAACATGGATACTTTGACATGGTTTAGTGCAAGACTTTTACCCATCTTTTGGAAAATTCCATTTTAAGGATAGTATGGTTTCTGATAAGGGACCTAAATGTTTCTAATAGCAACCTATGTGTGGTGCAGCTTCAAGCAAGTGATGCAAACTTCAGTGTGAAATGGGTGGAGCTTGACCTAGTCCAGCTCCACCTCTGTAAATCTAAAGGGTGGAGCTAAAGATAATTTGATTAGGGGATAGGGTTGAGGTTATGGGGATGTTGATTCTAGCTCCACAAAATCCAGAGAGGGAAGGCTAGACACCGACCTTTGGAGCCTCTTGCTTCAAAAGAACAAACAGATTGGATTGGATGTACAATATATCTTTATCTCGTTCGGTACTTTAAGATTACTTTTGAATGTGTTTTTTCATTTTGTCATAATTATTTTCTTGTGCCGTCATCTCTACAAGAAAGTCTCCATCTCAAGATTTTTAACGTTATAGGATGATGTTGAAGCAGTTATTTAAACTTAAAATAATACAGTAGTCAACAATTGAAGCGGATCAAAACCATTCTATATAGTCATACACTAATTTTGAACAATAACCGTTCTTGTCTTAAGACAACTTCAGTTAACTTTTTAGATCCACTTCAAATGTTCAGTATATACTGTAATAAACTACACTCTGCTCATTTTCAACATCACTTCATCTCTCGCTTCCAGCTCTTCCCATCTTTACCTGATTGATTTACTTGTTGACTTTTGGTATCACATTGTGGTTGAGAGAGGCACTGTAGTGGCCAAAACTAATATTCCTGGCAATTGCGCTGGTGTAGGCCAGATGGTTGATTATGTTTATTATAGCTCCACCCTGTGGCTGAGTCTCAAAACATTTGACACACTGCCTCATCTCTCTGCAATTTTAAAATGGTCAGCCATTTTAAATGTTTGATCATTTCTAAATAATAAGGGTATTACGCCTTTTTATCCACAAAAATTGTGCATAATGATACACAATTTTGTGTGAACCTTCACTGCTTGGATTCATAAAAAGGACAAGTCAGGTTTCAGTTTTGTAGCCGTTTATTACAACTGAAACAGGGTTTGACAGAAGATGAATGTTCATTTTTTAGTCTCCTCCTCTTTAGACAGAGTCTTAATGATCTCCTCTTTCTTGGCCTGCAGACGCTCTTCACGGCGCTTACGGGCCTCTCTTGTCCTAGTGCGACGAGCCTCCGCCTGGTCACTATAAAGGAGCAAAAATACAGCCCATCCTCACATTTACAGTCTTACATTTCATTATTTCATTTATTAATGTATTCAAATACTATTCACTTTTTTCTATAGCATTGAGAAAAAAAAAGTTAAATTACTGCCCGAGCAGTTTTACTTACGACAGCAGCTTCTTGCGAGCCTTATCAGCCTTCAGTTTGTGGATGTGCTCCATGAGGATACGCTTGTTCTTGAACACGTTTCCCTTAGCTCTGAGGTACAAGCTGTGGTACCTGAACAAGAAAAAGATAACAGAAAGGCTGATGTCAGCTGATATTTAAAGCATTAAAAGTAGGGATACACTGATACAACTTATTTCAGAAGAAGGCCTGATACCAGTACTTTCATTTTGGTACTCGCCGATGACTGTATTTTCACTGCATTTATAATTTTAACATATATAAGGTAGAGAAACCAAAATAATATGAACATTTGTTGATTCAATATTTATCAAATACACAGATCAGGCATAACATTAAAACCACTGATGGGTGAAGTGAATAACACAGATTATCTCTCCATCATGCCACCTGTTTAGTGGGTGGGATATATTAGGCAGGAAGTGAACATTTTAATTTCAATTATAACTATTCCACCCAAACAAAACATACCTGGCAACCTCTTGGGAATAAGACAAAATGGAATTAGACAATTAAAATGCTCAGAAATCTTAATGAATAAATATGAATTAGTTGGCAACATGTTTAAGTTCAGATGAGTCTCCTGACCATTCATGAGCACCATGAATTTAGCAGAAAGTCCAGGGACAGCAACAGAATAAGGGGACGCTCACATGATTTAGGACTAGGAAAGGTGAACTATTTCCCCCAAACAGACCATTAAGTAACCTACTGTGATAAAAATAAATGAAGGATGAATCAAGCAGCCAGTAAGCGCATCCAGGTGCAATTTAACTAAGCAGAAGCAAGACAAGTAAGATTTAGCAGATGAGACTTTCTTTTAATTGTCTCACTGAAGAATAGTGACTGTTTACTATGTCTTTTAGAGCTGTGCAACAGCAGAAATAATTCAGTTTGCACTAGAGATGTTCCAATAGCCTTTTTCTCTTCCCCATACCTGGGTGTGTATCTATACAGCTGCAATTCATACTACCCCTGTATGAATTGATAGAATTATTTAATGGTGTGCTTCAGACTTATTGACTTTCCAAAAAACTTCCAAACACCCCCAATTTTATTTTTTATTACTGATCTGCGTGATTCATGTGGGTCATGATTTTAGGCTGAAATAACTGGTGTTCATGTTAGTAATATGTGCATTGTTTTACCTTCTTTGCCATTTATATATCCAACTGAACGGCAAGCTTTCCAGCAATGTCTTTGAAAAAGGGACGTGTGCTCGACTAGCTTGCATGTTTATGCTGTGATACAACATTTTAACACTACAATACATGCAGTTTATAGACATCCTTTTCTGATATCCATTCTGCTCTAAGAGTGCTCCGATTGATCGGTCGCCAATCACAATCGGCCGATAATTTCTTTGGGATGTGTGAACGGTGGTCTCTATAAAGGCCGATCCTGAAAAGCCGATCAGATGACGCGAAACTCGCGAGACAATTTTTTATGCCCTTGTAAAAATGGCTTCAGCAGGTAATTCTACAAGTTGTGTGAAAAAGCAATTCACTAGCAATCCATCTGCAATGCTTGTACCATGCCGCTGCCTGCTTGTCAAACTGTGCAGCCCCTTTGATCAACCCGTAAAATCACCGGATAGAATAGAGTCTGTCCGCAACGGAGATTGATTGAAGCGCGTGTCCGAGTGAAGACTGCGTGAGCTACAGACAATACTGCATCCACTGATCGCCACGGCAACAAGCGCTCCGCATGAGTTCAAAAACAAACAAACAATTTAGCGCTAGATTTCGATTTGATTTTGAATCCTCTGCAAGTAAACTGGAGATGTTTTATTTATTTGTATAACGTACATCCACGCCTCAAT
Source organism: Cyprinella lutrensis (assembly GCA_027497675.1). Classification (NCBI taxonomy): domain Eukaryota; kingdom Metazoa; phylum Chordata; class Actinopteri; order Cypriniformes; family Leuciscidae; genus Cyprinella; species Cyprinella lutrensis. Next base: position 20,566,299 of record JAOTRC010000022.1, read on the forward strand.
GTTACAAAAAATGGTGGGGGACAAACAATATCCATCCTTAAAGTGGTGTGGTAGGACACAACTTCTCTAGCTCTAAACAAATCAATCTAACCATGTGACCAGCAGTGGTGGCTTTCTTAACCTGTTTAAACAAAAATAATTCAGCAACAGTTCTTGCAAAACATCATTTTTTTTTTTCCAAAATATCATTGCTTAAGAAGAAGTAAGCTTTGGGAGAGAAATTAATCTAATTATCTCTACTCTCTCTTTCTCTCTCTTCCAAATAAGCATCCCAGAAAAAAGTTATATATATATATACAGATATGGAAGTTATGGTAGTTATTTGTATTTTTGTTGCTGTGCACTTAACAACCTGTGGTACTTTAAGTGTATTAGAAAAACTGATGGCTGTCTGACTCAAAACATTATTTTGGCTATAGCCTCTTTTGTTGCAGTTTTTAGTTTAACGTGGTCTAAAGCTAAATTTAAAGACTCAGATGTTATGTCTTTTAGTTATTTTATTTTATATTCTACAGGAAAGTTGTATGTCAAGCCCTAAGCTATTCCAAATAACCAAGCACAAGCTGCTATAAGTTAATATGCTGGACATGTTGCTTGCAAATGAATAGACAGGTGTAAGGTCATGATATATTGTCTTCTCTTAAATGGAATACTTAATGAACATTGTTGTTAAATATAGTTTAATAATAATGCTACATGATAAATAGAAGGCTTCAAATGGAACCTGTAATCAGTGATCGGTATCGGGTGATACAGCTTCCAGTAATCGGTCCCAAAAATCCTGATTGAAGCACCCCTACTCTGCTCTCTGCTTACTGTTGTCTGTATTTCTTTGTCACAAGTACTGTACAGTGAAAATCGGAAGCAGTTTAACGAGTACACAAATGCAGGATCGGGCCCGATACTGATATCTCTGCATCCCTCATTAAAGGGATACTTCAGGATTTAGCATTAAGCTTTGTATCAGTAGAAAAACAATAGTATTTTCGAATTACCATGCTTCCCCCCCTCATATCCCCCTGATATGAGAGAAAAATGAATTTTAAGTATGAAAAAAAATCCTCCGGTGACACAAAAATGGGTGCGTCAAATGGGTGCAAAAAAGGGCAAAAATCCTCCGATGACGCTGGGACAGGCGAGAATCTGAAGCTCGCGGCTACCGGCTAAACCGTCGCGGGAGATGGAGGAACAATAGGCGGCCGGAGCGAGACAGACTCACGCTGGGACGGCCGAGAATCTGATGCTCGCGGCTGCCGGCTAGCTGTACGAGCAGCGATAAACAGTGATAAACAGTTGCGAGAGATAGAGGAA